>JAGFPH010000096.1:695527-713377 GCA_018207615.1 Philaenus spumarius
TAAACTTAAACTAATTAATAGTGAATAACTATAAACTGTGGGTATAAAATAATACAACAATAAAGGAAAACTCTAACAGTAAAAAATAACAAAAACATATAGTACTATAAAATTAAACTAATTAATAGTGAATAACTATAAACTGTGGTTATAAAATAATACAACAATAAAGGAAAACTCTAACAGTAAAAAATAACAAAAACAGATAGTACTATAAACTTAAACTAATTAATAGTGAATAACTATAAACTGTGGGTATAAAATAATACAACAATAAAGGAAAACTCTAACAGTAAAAATAGCAAAAACAGATAGTACTATAAACTTAAACTAATTAATAGTGAATAACTATAAACTGTGGGGATAAGATAATAAAACAATAAAGGAAAACTCTAACAGTAAACAAAAACATCGCAACACATAGTAGCCTATAATTGCGACATAACGTAATTTTGTGTTGCATAAAATTTTTTGGTAAGGTACCATAATGAATTTTAAGTTACTATTATTATAATATAGGGTAAATCTAGGCCAATATAATAAAAATGAAATGCTGTTCGTTTGTAAGCGCATTACTTCAGAACGGCTGGACCAATTTGGCTATTTTTTGTTTTATAATGTTCGTAATAGTCCGAACTAGTTTTTTATGAAAGAAATTTTTGAAAAATCCTGGAAAATTTTCAAATTCGGGAAAACTGAACATCTTTTTTTTCGATGGGATTTTAGTATGAACTCAAGACCATAACTCACAAACACAGCTGTTCGGATAAAAAGCTTAGCAACACATGTTTGTTTACATTCATTACGATAGCAACTTTACTTAGCAAATTTTTTTATTTATTCAGTTATTATTCTTCAAAAAGCAACAACTTTTTTAGATTAGATTGACAAACTAAAAGCAAACACAAACAAAAATCAATGATTAATGCTTACTGTATTATAATTCAATTCAAACATTGGTTGTACATATGCTGTTTAAAATATTGTTTATAGAAAATATATTTTATCTATGATTTGTTTAATACTTTTCAAATCATATTTTCGGTTTCAAAAATAATAATAATAAACAATTGGTCACCTTTCATAACCATAAACATACATGAGTTTAAATATAATTATATTGAAAACTAAACAAACAATCTGAATGAAACTGAATGCTTTATCTTTATTTTGATATATAATTGTGTACATAAATACTAAACACAGTATCTTATTCTAATTAAGCCTATAAATTTTAAATTACAAACTCTATTTGAACCACTTTTTACATCTTAAATTAACACGGATGTTACAAAGTGATTCAACATATCTTTGACATTCAACATATCAACAAACATTATATTAGTTTAAACATAATAACAAGATGAAGATGGAACACTTTTTCGAGACTTCAGCTCGTGGATTTTTTTAATAGCTGTCAAATTCAGGTTTCCCGTACCCAAAAACTTATAAAACGATACCCCACACTGTTTTAAAAAAATGTTGACTCAAAAACGTCATCCCGACGTGCTACGACTATTTAACTGTAAAAATCGGGTTTCCCCTATCCAAAGACATATAAAATGATACCCCACACTATGTATTTTCAAAATTTTTACCCATTATTTTCAACATTTTGACCCAAAAACGTTACCCTGTCGCGATACAACATTTAACTCTCAAACTCGGGGTTCTCGTACCCAAAAACATATAAAACGTTAAACCCAACAACGTGACCCCAACGGGCTACGACTCACGCTAGAAAGCTCAAAAACTTTTCAACTCTCCGCAATAAAATTATGAAGATATTAGTACAACCAGAAGTTTTCTACGACGTCTGTGAGTGCATATATCGTGTTAACAGACAGACAAACACAACAAATTATCGCATGATTTCAATACTTCGACATTTTAATGCGAGCCGAAGTAATTATAATGAAAACTAAACAAACAATCTGAATAAAACTAAAATATAACATTTGTATCTTTATCTTTATATAAAATATAATTTGTCTGTACATATGTCACTGAACTCCTCCTAAACAGCTGTACTAATTTCGATGAAATTTTGTGTGTGTGTGTATTTGAGGGGGTCATTGGATGGTTTATATTCACAAATTAACTATAAAATAAATATAAATTAAAGTAACTTTCTACAAGTTATAAAGTTAAAATTACGTAATATTATTTTTAAGGGATATACAAAACTATTTGCAACTTGATTACTTACGTCAAAGAGATGAAATGGAATAACTACCCTTAAAATTAAATAATAAATACAATACTTACTTTTTCTATATTCTCAAAACTACTAAACTAATTTTACAAAAATTTCACAATTAATTTGCATACATATTAGTACCAGGATTTTTTTTAAGAATATCGTCACTACAATCAAAAGGATTTAAATAGGGCAGCTACCCCTATACAATAAAAAATAAATTGCACTTAATTCCTACAAACTATAAATCCAAACGTATTGAATATTATTCAATTGACATTAAAAAACATTTGCAATTCGATTATTTAAGTCAAAGAGATGAAATTCCCACCCTTAAAATTCAATCAAGCAATAGCGAAGCAGTGCCAGGTCCATAGTAATAAATAAATTACAGGCAGTGTTTGTAAGACACCTTTAGGTGCAAATTGAAATGATTTCTCAAATTACAAAAATATCTCAATTGAGTTTCATTGTTTGTTTCTTTTAAGTTGTAACACCATAGATAAATTCAGTCATCTGAATCTTTACCTACAATGTTTGTTAGCTCTCTACCCGGAACAATCAAGCGATACCATTTTATACGGAACACCAGTCACAATGACCACGTATTTAGTAAAAATCCGAATTTCATTAATTTTTTGGAGGAATTTGCAAACTCTTCAATGTTGTTTTTAGCATTCAGCAAATGAATGGGATAAATGATTACACAATTTGAGTCAAAATTATTTATCTGAGGATTTTAAAAGCAAAACTATGTGAATAGTGGCATTGTATTTTAATATCGCATTGTATTGTTTAATTTTCCGTTTTGAAAAACAATAAAATATTATAAGGCAAATAAATATTCAACAGTATCCTCAAACTAGGAATGTGTCTGGCCTAATGGGCTTCATCCCTTCTACTTTCTCCTCGAACTTGTCTTGACGCTACAACCAGTTCTACAAAAATTACGTTCACAAATTACATTTAAGGGTCGGCTCTAGCTGTCGACCATGTTGGCTGACACTCCATAACACCAATGTTAAATTAAAATCCAAATTTTTCCTTTATTTTTTATCGGATAATTATGAACGATATGTCATTTTAAAGCTATGGTCAATATGCTTACAAATGGCTTTTCAAAACTAAAAAAAATATTTTCTTTAATATTTATTAACAGTTTAAAACATTGATTTTTAATATTTTTACGTTGTCACTATTAATTATAGCGAAAAATTACCAAGCCATTCGCATGTAGAATTTCGTCCCCAAGAGTTTGGTATTTTTTTTAAAACGCTATTTGAACAATTGTGGGTTTTAAATGGATTTAGGCTGACCAATGTCCGTGTAACCTACCGCCGCTATAGGGTGAAGCGCTGGAGTCGCAGGTTGCTTTCTGTTTTACTAGAGCCGACCCCGGACTGCATTTAACTTTCTTATAATTTTACCTACTTGCGTACAATATTTCTATTATAAAAGTATTTTTCCTTTTGGAGAAAAACTCAGGCAAATGAGGTTTTGGCAATGTATAAAATGTTAGAATTGTGATTAAAAATTTGACAAAGCTTTTACACAAAATAAAAGTGTTGGCAAGAAATATTTAAAGCGAGAAACTTGTAGACAATTAGTTGAATTACCTTTCTTATTTGAAACTATTTTCTGTTTGACTCTGTTTGGTCAGGAGGAAAGTAATTCCTGTGACCTATACATTGTGGTTGTTTGGCATTGTTGTGGTGTGATCCTGATTTTTCCGTAGGCCCTCTACATAAAGTTTAAAGTTTTAGGGTTTGTATTCTTTTCACATTGTATAGTTTGTCACAAGGTTGGTAAATGTAAGAGTATATATATACACATATCGGCTTGAATCCTGGCACTTGGCCTCGCCCTGGCGCGATGGGCCGAGGTGTGGGGAAAGGGCGAAAGTGGAGAAAAAAATAAACGGTATCAGTTAACTGACACAAACATTCTCCCAACTTACTGTAGTCAAAATAATATTGTTTTTAATCATTTTATTTTTTACTACTTTTTAGAACAACACAAAAAAATAATATTCTACCTACGTCAATCGTATAAAAAAATTATTGTCCCAGGCGGGATTCGATCGCGTGACCTTTGAATTACTGGCCGTACTCGCTACCGTGGTGCTACCCCGTGCAGCCGCCGCCGCGATGCTAGATTGACAACACAAACGTATTTATTTTTGAACATTTCCCCATAATTATAAAACGCCGAAGTTTTGATAAAAGCGGGTGGTGTCATTTTGTTTGGCATCTTAAGCATTATAAATACTGAAAATTTGATCAAAATCGTTAGAGCCGTTTTTGAAAAATTTGCATTTTTGTCGTTTTTTATGGGTTTTTAGGGGTAAATTACCCTTAAAAATTAAAAATTCCAAAAAATGAAAAAAACGCCCGGAGATATTAGGGTTTAGTACCTACATACCAAATTTCATGAAAATCGGACCAATAGTGTCCTCTCTGGTCGTGTATACATACAGACAGACTGACAGACAGACACCACTCTAAAAACACTTTTTTGGGTTCAGGGAGCACCAAAACAAAAAATTCCACTAAAAATATTTTTGGGTTCAGGGAGCACCAACACAGATAATTGCACTAAACAATTTTTTGGGGTTCTGGGAGCACCAAAACAGATAATTCAACTGAAAATTCAAATTCGAACATTTTTACGAAAACAATACTTTCTTCATATACTACGTATAGGGTGGAGAAAGTAAAACACATTTTCCCACACCGCTTTCTAATGTGATTCATCCTTCAAACGAACTAGTGGATATTTACCTCACCCTTAACACATTCACTGCTACGCAAATTTCGTATTTCCTATACTAAGAGCTGACCTTTTATTTTTTATACTTATAGCCTAAATGATTATAAATTAGTTTATTTTTTATTTTTGAACCTTTCTACGTAATAATCACTAATACTTTAAAGCGGACGCACATGTGCGTTCATAGCACATAGGCTTAAAATTGGCATGCGAAGTTTAAAATTCATTGTGTATTGAAAATACTCCCAATACATGGGTTGGCATGGGAAGCACACAATGCTCTTTGTATTGAAAATACTTCCAATACGGGGGTTGGCGTGCGAAGCACTCAATGCACTGTGCGTCGGCCGCTTATCATTGTGTTCAGTGTCAAGCTCACATGTACGTCCTTAGCAGTGAACGTGTTAAACAGAGATGTACCGGGTACTAATGTTTTTAGTCATGCGTTAGTAGCGGTTTGCTCAAGTGCCAGCATTCGAACTGGTATCTGTAGTTGTATATACGAATTAAAACAACTCAAACAATAATAGCAGTAATTATTAAATTAAATACAATTTAATGCACCAAATCTTTAGATATTCACACAAGCTCATAAGACTGACTGATTAATGTTGTACTATTTGAATAATTTTATTTAAATCGAATAACTAACCATGACACATAGTATATACTATATTATTTGTGGGAAAAGTAAATAGGATGATTTAATTAAATTACAAGTGAAAAAACTTAGACCAAGACCGGGAGTTGAACCCGGGACCTTCACGTTTCCGTCGTGATGCTCTGCCAACGGAGCTACCCTGATATCTCTAGATATTGGTCGATGTTATCTCACTTGCAGTAAAACCGTACAAGTGAGATAACATCGACCAATATCTGGAGATATCAGGGTAGCTCAGTTGGCAGAGCATCACGACGGAAACATGAAGGTCCCGCGTTCAACTCCCGGTCTTGGTCTATGTTTTTTCACTTGTATTTTAATTAAATATCCCTTGCTGAGGAAGTGTGTAAGCGGAAAAAATAAAAAAATAAATAAAATATAAATAGGATGATTGTACGGTATCTCAGGAAATACTTCCCACTTACTTGCTACCTTTATTTGTGATTCCAAGAATGGATTCTTCTCATAACTTTAAGACATGGTCAAAAGATTTCTGTGCAACAGCAGTCTATTTTTGTGTTTATTGTGGTTAAACTGCTGATTTCAGTCAAAACAATCAAAGCGTGGTGCCCCTCATTTCCTCTCCTCTCGGGACACATTCCGAGATCGAAGCCACTGTATTTATGCAGGTATTTCAAAACAAGAACAAATAAATTGGGTTGAAATCAAATTTAAGAATATTTGTCATTTAGATCGAAAAGGTTAAAAAAATGTGACTTGCCAAAAAAATTGCAGAACCTATACGATGTTACTTGGCCGCTTGCAACCAACTGACCCAATGGGTGGTCAACAAGGTAAGGTGATGAGCGCTTCCTACTGGTGTCCGTAGCGGTCATAATTAACGACATTCAGGTCAGAGGGTTAATGTATAGGCCTAAATAAGTTTTGCTTGTTAAACTAAAAAATAACAAGAAGAAAGGACACATCAAGAAGCTTATACAAAATAATTTTATATTTTAATCTTCAATTTTGTAAAGAAAATAAATTAAAAGTTGTATTTGTATCAATGAGACATTAAGTAAAAACAAGTTGATATTAACCTTATACATTTTTTCATCATATCAAGTTGATTTATAGAAAGATACATGTAAAGTTTAACTTTTACAAATTCATTTTTAAGCTGTCTTAAATTGCTTTCCTCTACACAATGTCTTGAAGTTGTGTCGCGGTGAAGCCTACAACCCATTTCTAATCTTCAATCAGCACCTAGGAAATTCTAAACAAGTGAAACTGTTTGAACAAGTGTTTTTGCCATTTCTCTGTGTATTCAAACTCAGATAAATTAATCAGCTGTTTCACAAACAGATGTTTATTGACAGCTGTTTATCTGCCTCACATGATACATAATTCTTTGTAATGAACAAAAGTTATCAAAAATTAAAAGTTAGATACTTGAATATGAATGGTAGGAACTATCCAATGAAAGTTGCAAATCTTGTAAAAATTCAATATGATTCATTCTTTGGAATATAATAATCATGTAAAGGTGGAGTCTATGAAACAAAAACATTGATGATGATGTCCGACACTCTTTATATTACAAAGTTTTGATAGTTAACTGATACATTATTAAACAACAACTACTATTTTCATTTGCTCATTGAGGTATACTTTGTCTCTGGAATAACTGAAGTAAAGTTTATTAACTAAAAATAATACTTAAACCAGTTTAGTTAAAGTGATAAAAAATTATATCGATATTCCCCCAACAAGGAATTTGGGTATATACAAAATAATATAGATTGATTCTAAAAAGTAAAATTGTTAAAATAAAATAGAAAACATTGTAAAAAGTGATTATTCTTCCTTAAATAAATCATAAAAGGGCCTATTACGATAAGGTAGGGTCAGGGGCCTCAGAAAGGTATTTTGAAAATGACTCGTGTGGTAACATAAAACTATAATTGACACAAATTCAGCCCCTCTTCTCGCTGCGTTCTGGAGTTAAATTGATCAAATAGATGCTAGAGTGGGTATTTTTCAAAATTGATTTTGAAAACTATTACAGCTGCACTAACAAAACAAAAACTGTTCGTTAGACATAATATTAGTCTACATTATATATGTTTTGTAGAGTTTTTCTATCGTATTTACTATTAAAAAAATATATATATTTTTTTAACTTTTATTCATACTTTTCACAGAGGTACAATCACAGAAAAATATATAATGTAGCTTATTATGTCCAGTATTACTATCAAAAAGAGCATAAATATAAAATATGTGTATCACTTAAAAAAAATAAAACTTCTTATGACCGTCTTAGGTACTAACGACTTTACATTTGTCTTTGATT
This sequence comes from Philaenus spumarius, assembly GCA_018207615.1. Classification (NCBI taxonomy): domain Eukaryota; kingdom Metazoa; phylum Arthropoda; class Insecta; order Hemiptera; family Aphrophoridae; genus Philaenus; species Philaenus spumarius. Next base: position 703,454 of record JAGFPH010000096.1, read on the forward strand.
TAACTTTTTATTACTGTATTAAAAAGTAGTAATATGTTTATTTCTCAAAAATATATTAGTTAGTATGTAGTTAAAAATATAAGTATAACATATATTTTGACATAAAGAGATGAAAATTGTTTGTGGAACTACGTTTTTAAAGAACAAGACGCATTTTGTCACTTTCCAGCTAGTCGCACGTGTGTATTGTGTAGTTTTTTATTTACCTATTATTCTTCTACCCCCCCTCCCCACTGTAGTAGCTCGATTTAAATAATCTTGTGCGGATTGTTTCGGAATATTTCAACTTATAATTTTTCTATAGGAGACTGTTTTATTGTGTCTTAGTGAATAACTGTACACAAAATATGTAAGGTAAATGTAAAAACTGTCGTAGATTTTTGCGCAAAGATAACAAGTATAGAAAAGTTATCAAAACTGAAAATGAAGCTAAAACATACAGTGATAGTTTCAAGAAGAATATCTCGGTAAGTGACGTAATATGCAACAAATATCGTCTAAGTTTCTATAAACAGGCTACCTCAATTTCAAAGCCTACCGTGAGTGACTGACAGTGATTCTATGATAGTCGAACCTGTAGATACAAATGATGATGATTTTATATGTCGCATAATAAGCCCTAAAAAGGATGATTATACTGAAATGTCTTTTCCACAAGTAGTATCAATACATCGATTCTGTATAATATATCGAATAGAAGTAATCTGCGAGTAATATCTATTGAAACACGATGTGACATTTTTGCAAGAAAAATTATTTTTATACCCAATGGTGATTGTTGATGTAATGAACATATGATTGGTGATAGAATTTACGAAGATGACTTTTCTCGCTTATGCATCATTTCTAATACAAGTAAAATTAACAAATCAGAATTAGTTACTTTTTTAAATTTACTTTCCCAAACATATAATCTAACATTGTTCGATCCATTAGAAAATGGATTATCAGAAAATCAACTTAAAGCCCTGACAGGCCTTACTTGGGAAAACATTATCGAGCTCAGACATTTAGTATCTTCAATGAGAAATACAAAAACTCGGACCGTGACGTAAGCCTTAATCATTTTCCTTTTCGAATTTCCTGTCCATAATTTTTGTTTTGGGTTTGCAACATGAACAATAAGAATTTCAGAATAAGATCATATCAGAACATATCATAATTTTTTGATAAGATCTTAAAAGGTTTTGAGAGAGATATTTTACCAAAATATTTTAATTATAGTGCTATTGCACGTCAAAATCTTATTTATAACACTGTATAGCCAAGAAGTTATTAAATCTATCCAATAGTCAACTTGTTATTATCTACGATATTACTTATGTATGACATCAAAAAATTCAAAATACTTTTTCTGGGCAGAAAAAAATTTATTTTTGCTAACCTTTTACCATCTGCACTACAAATGGTGATATTATAGACTTTGCAGGACCTTTTTACAGCACTCGAAATGACGCTTCAATACTGAAACTTGTTTTACAAGACTCTACTGGTTTACATTCATTACTATCACCAAACGGTATTTTTATTGTAGATCGTGGTTTTCGCGATTCAGTTGATTTCCTACAAAATAAATACAGTATTTATGCCTGCTTTAAAAGGAAACAAGGTGCAACTAACAACGGAAGATGCTAATGAATCAAGAAGAGTTACAAAATTGAGATGGGTTGTAGAAGCAGTTCATTGGGCAATAGCCCAAAAATATCGCCTTCTACACAATTCTTTGGATTATAAGTTATACCAAAGTTGAAAGTGCTATGTAAAATTGTTGGATTTCTACAAAAAAGCATAGCCAAAGATTAAATTTTGATGTCGATAAAAATGAAGAGCTGCTTGAGTACATGGAGAGCAGAATGAGTGTTGTAAATACTCTTAGTGAAGAAGTCATTTAAAAAAATTGGAATTGTCGAAAGTCGGCTTTTCAGCAACTTAAATCCTCCGAAATTCTAGATTCCCTCAGTTAATTAAAGGGAGCTCGCTATCTTTTTTACTGGCACCTACCAACTCTCACAGGCTGTGTCTTAATTAGTGGAGATAATGGATGAAGAATGCAACCTGACAGTACAGTTTGTTAAAACCACGCAAAGCATATTAAAACTGGAAGTTAGATCAAGACGTGTGAACGGTAAGACTTATCATGTTTATACTGAATATGTACTAAACGGAACGACAATTGAAAGCATACGGCGATATTGCTACAACTGTCCTAATGGTCTAAGTACAGTAGGATGTTGTTCTCACATAGCTGCAGTTGTCTTATGCCCGATATCTTTCTCGTATCTTACATTCATATTAATGAAGAGATTAATGGACAGCGATGAAAATTAATTATTCTTTAATAATATATTTTGTATCACAATAAATATTATTATCTTTGGCTTAATTTTTAAATATTTAGCATTTTTTCTTTTTAATGTGAATAGTAACAGTAATTTAGAGCGATCAGAAACTTGTACGTTAATAATAAACATATTACTACTTTTTAATACAGTAATAAAAAGTTCAATCAAAAGACAAATAGGCCGGGCGCTACACGGGTTGAGTATGCACTAAAAGTCTGACAAAGTTTGACTTTTGATTATTCCTGGGGATATCTATTAGATGAAAAAATCGATGATGTCGCGTTTCTAGGGTGGTCACAACTCGGGGGTGGGGGAGGGGGGGAAGTTGCGCGTGGGAATGGTTTACGTTACCGCGTCTAACTCTAAAACGGTTAAAGATAGAAAGGTGGTTTAAGCGTCTATCTACGCCTAAATATATTTCCCTTCAAAAAGGTTATAACAACTTTTCTTCTATCTCTTATACTTTAGGCCCCAATCAACATTTATTTCTTGCAAAAAGTAAAATTTGAAATTATTTTAAAATGAAACATCGGAAATATTGTACTTTTTTAGGACATGTTACAGAACATTTATTGTTAGAAAAACTAACAAGTAGTACAACAACATCAAGTTTTTGGAAATCAGTGCAAAAACAACAGAGCTACGTTGAATTCTGTAAGATTAGGCGTGGAAAATTCGTAGTAGTATCGAGGCGCGCCAGGGATAGCAAGTCGCGCACGTGAACGGTTTGAATACAAGAGACTAACTTAAATTTAAAGTAACATTATTGTATTTTATTATAGAACCCATAAATGATGTCGATAAGAGAATACCACATAATTATAACAGATAAAATTAGTAATAATAATATTAACTAATTTAGTACATATAGTTGAACAAGTTTAAGTTACTTACTTTTAGTTTATGTATTTGAGGTACACGAAGTTTCCTTTCATCCCTCTTCAATTTACGTTTGCAGCAATAGCAATCTTGAATCAGTTCAGCTATTTACACTATTTATAATGTTTATGTACATTTTCTTTCAAACTTCTGCTTGTTTTGGGTGATTCTGTTGGCTTACATGTCTCCCTCGTCTTCGCTCTCTTCATCAGTTTGTACATTTTTGAAAGGGTTCTTGCAAGCATTACCACATTTACAATATGAGCAACAAGTAGACTTGTTTGTTGAGCAACCACAGGTGTTCTTTGAACAGTTTTTGCACTTGCAGGGTTGAACTGATGATGCTGGAGTTGCTGGCAGAGTCATTAGTAACGGGCGGAATGTATTATTTTTGTCTTTGTAATATCCATAGCTATCTAGGTCCAATGGTTCAACAAATCTTTGCAGAGAGTTTTCCCATAGATGTAACTTTGCAGCACATCTAAGGATATGCAGTTTGTAGCAGTCAGATGTGCATGCTAATTTGCTGAGATTTTCTATAGCAGATTGAGTGGTGGAAAACTGAAGAAAGCGGCTCTCATCGCATAATTGGCCTTTCTTTTTAATAAGTTGAAGGTATAGCAACTCTAATTGGTGAATTGATTCCTGTGATATTGGCAAGTCACATAACGACAGCAGTACCGGGTAGGAGTTTCTGTTTTTCATAAAGTATTTAAATGCTGTCTTTTTTTGTACTTATTTTACTGGTAGTGTCGCATCCGGTTAAAGCATGTATGACAGGCAGCACTTTGCATAAATCTTTCCCTAAGCATGATGCGGCAATATGAAATCTTAAACCCCTTCTTTTGTCTCCGGTACCAACTCTCATCCATAACCCTTTACAACCCAGTTTTTCAAATTCTATCCAGAACCTAATACCAAGAACAAATACGTCTGTGTCCGGGCTATGGAAATTACATGCTCGACGTTTGTGTCAGAAGTAAGGCAATCTTTAACGTGAATATACATTCTGGTGTCAGCTTCAATATGATTACTAGCAAGGTTTGGCATTTCAGAGATCTCGCCTGTATCATTTTTAGAAAAAAAATTCTTTCCCTCTGCAAAACAGCCAGATAAAACGAATAGTTTTCCCTTGCGAATACGAATGGTTTTCAAAATATAATTAGAAATGTATTGGACTAGATTTTGTTTGTTTTCTGTAAACAACAAATATCGAGACCACTGAGTCGGTACTTTCGTCAAGTCATTGTGTTTTTTAACAACCAAGGGGAGTTTGTTACCAGCTCTTAGTTCGTGTTCGACACATTTCATTGAAGAATCGTTGTAACAGTCGTAAACAACATCAACTCTACTGGTATTTCTTTGGTTGAGTGCCATTTCAATCTTAGTCATTTGATGTTTTGCTAAGTCTTCAAAATATTCCATCTTAGAAATTACTGCGTTTGGAGTGCTATGTATTAGAGCCATTCCATCAAAAATTTTGACTTGGTTTTGAAGTTGGTCTAAGGTTTGCATAGACTCATTGCAATGAGAATCACTTTTTATAACATTGATTAGTTCCGACTTAATACTTTTTTTTAACTTTCCATTTTCAAGAGCTAAGCTAGGAGGGTATGGCATTAACTCGTGCTTCATTACTTCATCCAAACTTAAATTTCTTTGAGAGGCTAACAAAATTGTTTTAGTAATGCTTTCATCTTGTGATGTTGTTTTATTCTTCTTGTTTTTTTCTGTAGGCATAGAATTAAATGAAAAAGTCTTATTGTGATGTATTGGGGCAAACAGTCCTTTGGTCTTTCGATCCATTCTTTCAGTTTTAAAAGTTTTATATTGATCTTGAGCTAGTTTCTCCATACTAAGAAGGAAAGAGGCTGCTGTTTCTGATTGTGACAGTGTCCCACTAACAATGTTTCTCAGTGGAGTATTTGACTCAAGATTGCTATTGCTGCAAACGTAAATTGAAGAGGGATGAAAGGAAACTTCGTGTACCTCAAATACATAATCTAAAAGTAAGTAACTTAAACTTGTTCAACCATATGTACTAAATTAGTTAATATTATTATTATTAATTTTATCTGTTATAATTATGTGGTATTCTCTTATCGACATCATTTATGGGTTCTATAATAAAATACAATAATGTTACTTTAAATTTAAGTTAGTCTCTTGTATTCAAACCGTTCACGTGCGCGACTTGCTATCCCTGGCGCCCCTCGATACTACTACGAATTTTCCACGCCTACTCTTACAGAATTCAACGTAGCTCTGTTGTTTTTGCACTAATTTCCAAAAACTTGATGTTGTTGTACTACTTGTTAGTTTTTCTAACAATAAATGTTCTGTAACATGTCCTAAAAACGTACAATATTTCCGATATTTCATTTTAAAATAATTTCAAATTTTACTTTTTGCAAGAAATGTTGATTGGGGCCTAAAGTATAAGAGATAGAAGAAAAGTTGTTATAACCTTTTTGAAGAGAAATATATTTAGGCGTAGATAGACGCTTAAACCACCTTTCTATCTTTAACCGTTTTAGAGTTAGACGCGGAAACGTAAACCATTCACGCGCACAAATTTCCCCCCTCCCCCCTGAGTTGTGACCACCCTAGAAACGCGACATCATCAATTTTTTTCATCTACTAGATATCCCCAACAATAATCAAAAGTCAAACTTTGTCAGACTTTTAGTGCATACTCAACCCGTGTAGCGCCTGGACTAAAATGTAAAGTCATTAGTATCTAAGATGGTCATAAGAAGTTTTAATTTTTTTCTAGAAGTGTTACACCCATTTTATATTTATGCACCTTTTGGTAGTAATACTAGACTTAGTAAGCTACATTATATATTTTTTCTGTAATTGTACCTCTGCGTGAACTATTAATAAAATTTTGAAAAAAAAATATTTTCATTTTTTCTATAGTAAATACGATAGAAAAAAATCTACAAAAAATATATGATGTAGACTAATAATATGTCTAACAAACAGTTTTTCTTTTGTTAGTGCAGCTGCAACAGTTTTTGAAAAAATAAATTTTGAAAAATACCCTATCTAGCGTCTATTTGATTAATTATCTCCAGACCGCAGCGAGATGAGGTGCTGAATTTGTGTCAGTAGTTTTATATCTCGCCAATGTTACCACTCAAATCATTTTCAAAATACCTTTCGGGGGCAGCTGACCCTACCTTATCCTGCTAGACCTTTTGAAAACCTATTTTATACCCAACTTAACGATGGACCCTATAATATAAGAATATTTATTTCTTTTTTTATTAAACAGCTCTGACTATTTTTGTAACAACAGATGATTTTCTTTCCTAGTCAATCAGCTAATGTTATGAAACAATTATAAAATGGTTAGTTATTATTTATACAGAGAGGGATTTTTTTTGTTAATAGGCTATAGAAAACAGAATCTTATGCTGCCCTACAGTGATATTTTAAAGCTAACTGCAATAAACTCATGTTACAAGAAAATTAAAAAATACCTCGGTGCTTGTGTAAAGAAAAAACTTCTAGAAGATAAATCGTGCCATATACAGGAGTGCCTATCCCCCCGAAGCCCATGGCGCAAATCCCCTCCAAAACCTGCATGTCCTCCCAAATATTTCCCCTACTAAAAATCATCCAATCTCAATAAAACAAAATCCATTGGAAAGGAAATGTTTTAAACTTTAATTTTTGTATTTACAAATGTTTTGTAAAACGTAAATTTACATACATTTAAAATTGTATTTGTCTAAACAGAGAAGATAAATTACATACAACTTTTGCCTTTTCTAAGGTCCATAACCGTTAGATTAACCGGTTTCGAAATAATTATAAGGACACCTTTGGATTCGTAAAGATTTGAACTTTCTAAAACTGATTTGTAATCAGTCGTCACTCTTTTTGTTTTTTGTTTTTTTATATAGTTTCTGTAAACTCTTGCAATTGGACAGTTTTCAACCAATGAGAAAGCACATTTTACAATCGAAATTAATGTTATGAACCGATATATTTGTATAAAGATCTTGATATCGATTTGAAGAGGACATCCTACATTTTTGTTTGATTTAAGGTAAATTTGATTATTTGGTGTTCGTAGGCTATTTGGATATTTCCGTGAAATATGGACTTTTCACTGATATTCTTCAACGCCCCAGGCACGTTGGCCCTTATAATTTAGCAAGGTAGACAGCGTCTGGGATTGTATACTACGCTTCAGTGAGAGTTTTGTGTTAATTGTTGTAATTTAATGATACAAAGTGAAATACGTTTATAAATTAAGATTATTGTAAAATCTTCAAGTGTAATCAAATTTAATTTTTGGATAAAGCATATATATTCCTAATTTATTTTTCAAAATAAGCCTGATTTTATTAGCAGTCTTGTAGTAAGAATATAAAAAGGGCCTTTTCTAACAAATTTGTTTGAAATTGATATAAATTTTTATAGACTTCTATTTAGAATTAATTTACAAAACTTCTGTGTATTTTGAAAAAAAATTACAAAAAATATTTACTATTTTTTATGTACCCTAGCCTAAAGTTGGATTTCTCCCTTACTGAACATTTTTGCTTCCTGAGCTAATGAGCCTTATGAATAAAAAGAAGCAAAACCTTTTATTTGCATTTTTTAAAGCAAATCCTTCTACTTATATGATTAAAAATATAAAGCAATACCTTTTACTTCGAGGTAAGAGCAAATCCTTGTTTGGTTGATCCATATACTTCAAAAGTAGCAAATGGATATGAATAAAACTTATCTGTTACTTCAAATGTTAAGCAAATCCTTCAGAAATGTTGCATCTAGTCAGTCGCCGAATTATCAGTGAAGTAAAAGGTTGTGTTTGTTTGTTTTTGCCATCATGGCAGATTTAATTCAAGTGCAATGTGTTAAACATTACAAACCTCGTTCTTCTCCATTACCAGGAGATTTCAAGAGCTTGTATATAGGTTTGAAGAAGAAAATGTGACTAGTGAAGTTATCTGTGCCCAGTTTCTCATAAAGCTCCATAAGCTTCTAATGGAGCCTTGTGCAAAAATTGAATAACTTTAAAAATATTTAACCGATTTTAATAAAATTTGAACCACACATAGAAAACATATCTATAATAACAATTTTACAAAATCAGGCTGTTTCAACAAATTGTAATACCTTTACTGATTAGGCCTATAAAAATACCATTTTAAATTCGACAAATGGTGAACAATGTTTTTTTTTATTTTGTCTTAGGGTACCTACTTGACATTTATTTTAATTAAGTAAGGGGTTATGAATATAATAAGTTATAGAGAATTTTATTGTGAATCCAAATCTTTTTTAATATTTAAAACCGAATATATATATAGCCTATCAAAAGATATATACACATTTAAAAAAATGTATTGTACAATTTTGTTTACAAAGTATACGTATTCGATAAGTACTAAAAATTAAATAATAATAATTTATAAATAAAATAATTTGTCGTATCTTGATGATTTTTTCACAGAATGTGCATAATAATATAGCCTACTCTGTTAATACGACTGCAATCAATAATAAACTGCTGATTTTAATTTTTCTTTTACATGTCAACTGTTTCATCCATTTACTTCCAGATTGACGGATTTGCTCACAAGTAAAAGATAAGTGTTATTCATGTGTAAGGAAGGAAATGCTTTTACTCCTAACTTTTGGTTGAAACAAAACCTTTTTACTTCTAACTTTTACTTTAAAGCATTAGCTTCACTTTTATTCATAAGGCTCAATAACTTTTACAATTTTACATCAATCCTTTTTTCAGTTACATAGGCCTTTATAAATTTTTGGGATTTTTTCCTATGAAAACACTTTTACATTGGGATGTAACTACTATATTTGACGAATTTCTCAAAAAATGCTTGCAAGCGGCAAAAAAAATCCATTTTAATTGACTGCCGCTTCTAGGGTTAAATTTGCATATTTTATCAATCTATAACCCTAAAAAGTGAAAGATTTAAATTTAAAAAAAACTTGTAAACAGCACGGCCACATTACTATAGCCGAATTTTCTTATCAGGAAATAACTAGTACATATTACATTTTGGGAGTTTTCTATGAATTTTGTTCCTTGTTCCTGTAACTGTTTCAAAAAACACCTTTGCACAGGATTATAGTAAATTTTAATTATATTTCGAATGATAAAGCTCAAAAATTGCACACTGGCTTATGAGTGGGAGAAATAATGCAATTTCGTCGCTCTAACTTTGCCATTTTGGTTTGAATCAAATAAGCCGCCATTTTGTGTCAAATGGAAAAACAAAAAATCAGTATCTGGGAAATCCTACAAGGACCCTTCCACTAAAAGGTCAGCAATTTTGAAGCATATTTACTACCACTTATCAATCCGGGAATAAAACATATACATAAAAATTAATGAATTTTGGGTATCGTCTTATAATGGTCTGAAACAGATAGAAACGAAGTTTTACCCTCCTCCGACGAACCGTTTTCAAGTTGGGTCGAGTGTAATAGCTCTTATTTTCTTCAAAACTTCGGCTAAAATTTGTACTTGGAAAAATAAAATAAATTATGTAATATGTTGGATATATTTTAATTTAAATATTATTTCTATAAATATTGTTTTCATATTGTAAAATTAAAGAGTTTTGAATAAGTAATACAAGTAATTAACATTACTGGGCATTTAAGAAAAATATTATTATTATAAATCTAACTTCAAACAATATGAGGCAAA
>JAGFPH010000096.1:724562-759063 GCA_018207615.1 Philaenus spumarius
CCTTCGTTGATGCTATAACTATTTTTCACTGTATGTTCTCACTATGCTCTAACAAAGGCTATATTCTGATATAATCCAAATCACAATTATTTACTTTAAACTATCATACTCGTTCTATACCCTCTCATAATACTTGATATACAAAGAAGTGATTTAGTAGCATGATACTTTATGTGTTTTACCAAGTATTAACAGCCTATTACAATTATTTACTTTTCACACAAATGTTCTCACATTACAACCAGCTTTTTTACTTAAAACCTTTAGATAAATACTCGAAGATATTATTATTTTAAATCGACAAATTAATAACACACTTTCACAAAGATAATTTTTCACAATAATATTACGACTTACCGTCACAATATTCTAATTCGTTCTAATAGTAAGTCATAATATTATTGTAATAAAATCAATAGTCGGAATGGCGAAAACAAATATGTATAATTTTTCATTTAGTAAACTAACGACGATTCTTTGCGAGTCTGAGACCACACGAGTGTTATGCTTTGACGTTTCAATGACCACTAAAACCTTTCTAACAAAAAAGCCCCTCAGTTTTCTACTATAAAACCCTCACAGAGACAAAATGTCTTTGGTCTTGTAAATAATTTTAAAAGTCAGTAATTTTAAATGATGAATAGGGTCTTTCAAGAAAAACCTTCCGATCAGAAAAGAATTAGTAGTGTTTTTCAACCTTACCTTCTCATGATAATAACATTTGTATGAAACTGATTATAACTAACAGCTGATTTGAAATTGTTTGTGAAAATGAAATGTTGCTAACACATACATTGTTTATTTTACATTAAGTTATTTTACAGGTTATTACTAGAAAGTGACTAAAGATTAAATTGTAAATGTTTTTTCTTGATTTTGTGGGTTTGTTTTCTTATGTGTATTAATGTTTTTGTCAATTAAAATAATAATTCTACTTTACTTAAAATTAAAATTTATTCTAAGAGCAAAATATCTAGTATATCCTATATTTTCATAATGAGTAATTTAACAGTTGACAGTATCATTGGGGATAGAAACTGATTCTTTAAAAAAGTTTTATATTTATTCTGAGATACTCAAATGAACTACAACACAAGTTGTAGGTGATGTGGTACGCAATTAGGACTATTATTCATCGTTTATCGTTGGGGATAATACATATATTCTATTAGTCAAAAACAAAAAGATTCATTGTTTAGTCTATAGGTCTAACTAACTTGCTTAGTTGGTTTTCTATCTGGCTGTATGGATTTTACTAAAAAATTTCCCCTCCAAAATGATTTCAGGTATCAAATTGATACTCGGTAGATTTGTTTTTTCTAACTAATCTTCATTTCAGATAAAAGATTTTGTAATTATAATTTACGGTTTCAAAATGGTGGCCATTTAAACATTTCAAAGCCTAACAACTTGAAAACTAGCAATTTTATGAAACATTAGTAAGACTTAAGGTAGCCCCTTTATATACAATCATTTTGTGGAGTTGTTAAGACTTTTGTAATTCAGGTTTGTGTAACAATTTAATAACTTCTGATTCAAAGTAGGAGTAAAGTAAAAGCTGGAAGAAGAAATAATTTGGAATGATTAGTCTCTCGTATAGTTTCACAAAAGACGAAACAAAAGCAGTAATAAAATTTCTAAGATAACAAAATTTATTTGTCGAATGAAACAGCAACAATACGAACAAAAATTAGTATGAAGAGTGGAAGCAAGATGTACAGTTGGATTCATCTTTAAAAGATAGGATATGACGAAAAACGGAAATGTACGCCTTTCCTTTTAAAGAGTGATGACAATAATAAAGCAGTGAACCACTGTGAAAAGCTGCAATTACTGAAGTAAAAAATTATTAGTCAAAAGAAGAAGAAAACTCTAAAATGTGTGATTTTTCTTTAGGGTAGTGTCCGAAAAACAATACTTTGTCTCAAAATCTTGATTTTGAGCTGTTGGACCAACTTCCAATCATTTAAGACCTCGTTAATGTTTTATTGTGTCCTAGTTCGAAAAGTTTCTTTCAGGAAAGAAATCAAAAGTCTACGAGTATAGAAGTGGCGGATATTATGTTAAAACATAATGGTGTATCATTTATGTAAGTGCAAATAATTTCTTTTGTTTCATTTTTCTTTTGACTTATCCTTGTTGTCCTTCTCAATGTATAGTTACTGGCATTATTCAAATGCTCGTTATAGCGGAATACAAAATATACTAAAATAATTCATTTGTTTCAGCCAGGACTATCTTAGGCAAACAGCTAGCCAGGAAGATTGGTGGAAAGCATGTTTACAATCCTCCACGTTATATGATAAGAAACAAATTATCTTTTAATTACACAATTGAAATGAGACGAGCTTTCTTTGCTCTTGGTGTATTTGGTGCTTCGTACAAAGCTAAAAAGGTTATAAGAGATTATCCTGTCGTTATAAATGGGTACGTACCACATAATTGTTTTTTTATTTGAATGTTTTTAATTTTAATAAAGATTTAAATTTTTTTAAATTTTGTACGGTGAAAAACTTGAGCTTGAGAAACACGAGCATTCAATTAATGCTCATAAATTAAGCAAGTCGAACAAACACAAACACACCATAAGCACAAAAGTTTAACAGTTAATTTACAACACAACAGTAAAACTAGTTAACATAATACAGTAGGTAATATTAAGACAAAACAAATATCTCTAAATATCATCAATCACATTGAGATTCATAAACACTATCATCATATCAACGGTTTAGTTATCACCACCCAGCTTTCTCTGAATGCTTAGGTTTTAAGGACATGCTTTAATTTTTCTCACGCTAAAAGAAAGTGCTTGAAAAAACTAATACTAATAAAATTATTGCACTTCCTAATTGCACCTTATTTATTCTATAGCTGTCATTTTAGATTGTTTCTACTAAAAACTTTACATATTTCAATTTCAACTTTAAAAGATACATTATTATTTAAAGGATGATGAAGTAGTCCTAGTTATCCCTATAAAGGTTTGTAAGTTTTTTAAATCCTTCTTGACGAGATCATCCAGTGGAATGGACGTTCCTTAGTCAACGATCCCAAGGTGCTCCGTGATTTCCTTGTACAGGCTGCATTTGACCTACCAGTCAAGTATGCATATTCTTTGCATGTGTTTATGTCCTGTGATTAACCCTTCAACCTTTCTTTGACATAAATACCCAGCATAAGAAGATTGTATGCAATTTGGATATAGAGTATGAGTAATGGATAGTTATTTAACATTGCTTTAGATGCACCTCTACCATCTTCCAATCACCAAGAGCCTTCAATGGTTTCCTGCAGTACAGTTTAGGTTCTATGAGGCCTGTCGCTGATACTCTATTAGCCAGCACATCTGCACGATTCATTTCTATTTACCCAGACAGTTCCAACCCTGCAAGGGTGTTAAATTGTCTTGATGTGATCCTGCACATATAGATTTACTTTGATCTGAAGTTGTATTAATCCAGGCTTTCAAAACTGCCAGGACCTTTCAAAACTTCTTGCAATAGGAACCTCACAAGTTAAATCTGTTGAAGTGTAATTGCTGAAGTTAGGGTTTAGAGTTTTAAACTAAACAAAAATGTGTGCCTCTTTATTTTGGAAATTAGGAATTAATATGAATATTTTGAAAAAAATCTGCTTTTTCCTTTACATGCCAAAAAATAAAACAAATATCACAAGCTTTTAAGAGAAGTTTTTCTGTACATTTGTTTTAGTAAAAAACGTTTTCCTACACTTGTTATGAAAATTAGCTCTTGTCACACAACTAACAGAACCCAAAGAAGGTGTTTGCCGCATGTGTGCGGCAAAGTGCAATGTTAACCAAATAGGATTTACTTTACGTACTACCCGGGTACGCAAAGGAAATGATAACGTTCCTTTGGCAGTGGTTTCATTGTAGACAAATATTTATATACTATGCATGTACTGACTTTTAAACATAAAACAAGTCAGCTGTTCCATTGTTCGTTTAAAATTTACTAATCTGACATTGATATATTGATAGTGAGTTGTAGTTAGGCTATTTAAGAGTTGTTATAACTTAAGACATAAATTGCCGCCTCGGCTTCAGGAAGCGTAGGAAAAATCTTATGTGCAACACAAGCGCAAAGTGTCTTCGAGAAAATTGCCAAACGTTTCTCTCGTGCAGAAAAGTGGCACTTTGCGCACATGTTGCACAAATAGCTATTTTCTCCGCTTAGGCTATACAGTTTTTAGAAGAATGTACTGCTACTCTTTAATATTTTTTTCCATCTAAAACATTTACAATAATCTTTTGCAGGGGTAAATTAAACATTTCTTACAACAAAACTGAATCCAATACAAGTGATTGCTGTGAAGTAAATGCATGTATATAGTTCTGACATTGATACAATTATCTATCAAACAATGGTTGATCAAATTATAAATCAAGCTATACACAAACAATAATATTGACAAAAACTTTTACTGCCGGGCAAGAAACCATTAAGCTAAAACTGTAATAATAATGGGTAATTAATTACCTATTATTATAATAATTACATTCTTGGAAGCTAAATAACATCATGTTTAAAACTGTAATACGAAAATAAATTATCATAAATGTTAAAACCAAACTACTCCATAAGTAGATTAGAGTAAATTAATATAATTGTTCACATAAAACACAAGTTTGAAATAAAGTATTTAACCCAGTTATTTCATTAAAATTTCAGTTCTAGAGTTTAACTATACAAAATAAATAATAATTGATTCTGCAGATATTTCTTGGACCAAGTGAACTTTGCAATCGATAAGAAATATTTAGTACCACCTCCTCCGGAATCTTCTTTATATAAGTGGCCTAAGGAGCTCCTTGTACCAGATTTAAACTTTTTTATCAGTACTCCGACTCTCAATGCGCCAACGAATGCTTCTATCATCACAGAAGAGCGAACATCAAGGTAACACATACATCATATAGTTTTAGGAATACACTTTTATTAATTTTTTTACTCCATAAATTTATATTTATCACACCCAAAGAAACATAAATGTACAGATGTTTGAAATCTTTTGACTTTGTTAATCTTTTTTCTACAAAGAAACATTTGATTTGAGTAATACAAATTTTAAAACATATGTTTTAATTTTTTTTAAATGTTTAATGGAAAAACTGTGTTTTGTTATCATTGCTTCTAAATGCATAGTATAAATTCTATAATATAATATGGTATATTAAATAATGTATCTAAAACAAATTACTTAATTAAGCACTGAATAAAACAAAGATAAATGCTTCAGGTTGTACAATATATAATATCAATCTTGAATCTAGTTAAAACCAGAGGTGCACTGGTGGCGGAATGCACCGGACGCAGTACTGCTTTTAGAAGTTTATTTTTACTCTAAGTCTGGCTTAAGTTTTATTTTAAAGTTTTATATTAATATTCACAATAAATGACAATGCGCTAAATTTTGACGACACCCGAACAAGACAAGCTACCGGTACCACTAGACTTGAGGAGTCTAATCCACTTGCTAAATATATTTAATTCATGAACATGAATATATTCTTTATCAAAATGTTTAGTAATTTAAAAGAAGCAATCATCAAGTTAAATTGTTAAAATAATCCATCATTAAAATATGTTTGTGAATTAGACAAGTGTTTAATTAGTTATAACAATAACTAGTTACATAGTAGGGCCTATGTGTATTGTACTTCGGACAGTAAGAGTATCATCTGCATTTTTACATTGACCAAAAATCATTAAAAAGAATTTTTGAAGTGATAATATCAAAAAAATTTCCAAGGACCGGGGGCTTTGGTGAGTCTATCCCACATCCCCACACCCATTGAAGGTCATAGTTCCGATACTGGAAAAATTAAGATTGCATCCCCTGATTAATACAATTTTTAAAAAAACAAACAAACAAAGCATATCAGCCCTGTAGCCAAGATTTGTATTAACTTTAAAATATTCAAGTGATGTAGGAAATACTTTATCAAGAGTATTGGAATTGTTTTAAATATAATTGGTAAATGGAACAACTTTAGTATATGTTTGGTGTCTACTAAAATGTGGTACGTTATCACAGTGCTGGGACAAAAGTCAACCTTGGATTCCCCTAGAAATTACACACACTAGCATAAAGTATAGAAGTTATGCCAGAAAAGAGATATAAATAAGATGTAATACTGTATTTCACATAAAATTTTAATTTGATTAGAATTTAATATTTTAATTTCTTATTTTTGTTAAGGATAATGAAGATATACCAACGTTGGAAGAAGCCAAAAATAATATACATCAACTCTACCACAGTGTACCGTGAAATGATACAGTTAATTATTCAACACATCAATAAAGAAATGAAAACACAATATAAGGTTCCTCTAACGAGAACATTGTGTTAGCTTTGATAATAATTTGTGTTGTTTTATAAAATAAGTTGTGGTAATTATTTATTGTCTAATGTACCAGTAACTGTTAATTTAAATTGTATAAGTTATTAATAGATTTTACAATTTTGTATTCTTTAAATTTTTCAAATACAGGGTGAATTCAAATAAAATAAGTGGCGGCGAAATATTTAAGTTTTTTATATTTTTCAATTTCCAATTTCAAGAAATGTTGGATATTGTTGACTGCTAATTAAAGAAATCTAATTCCAAATACTATCCTGTGTGTGTGTTCACCAAGCAGGCACAAAGTTTGAAAAAATTTTATTTTTATATTAATTGCCAAAACAATTAACCAACTGAATAAAATAACAGCTAAAACAGTGATTTGGATACCAGCTTAGCAACACAATTTTAGTTTAGGCCTGCTTTATTTTATTTTACCTAGCCTAATGGCAAAATACAAACATGATTGTTTTTGCACATCTATGGCACAGTACATTTCGAATGATATAACTCTCATTCCTCTTCTTTCATAATAAATACTAAAAAAGATACTTTGATGTTCATGTATTAATATAACGATACTGATCTTTAAGAGTTATATTAATTTTCTTATAAAAAAGTTATATTTTCTAGCAAAAGAGAAAACTTATATAAATTTGTATGTTTAAAATTGTAAGAGTTTGAAAACAAAAGTTGTACTCTATTTCAAATAAATTATATAACAAACTATAAGTGGTAAAATTCTAAGTGATAAACTACGTGTTACCTTGAAAAATTTTAGTACTAGTTTTGGTCTTTCCTACTTTTATCTATCGTGTCAAGAAATTAAAACCCAAGTTTTCTAATTTAGGTAAACCTTTTGGATCTAATAAACCATGGAACTTTATAAGGTTTTTTTTTTCTTAATACGTCAGTACTGTTTTGTTATTCTATTTCTTTATAGCTTTATTTCTTTATAATTGATCATCAACTTTCTATTGTATTTGTTTTAATTTTGTTTTATCAATTATCATGGAAGATAAATATGATTGGATTTAGTGATATTTCATTCAAGGGTCAGTAAATTCAACACTAATCTTTAATCATAAAATAGTCCCTTACCCTGTCTCATCAATTCTTTAAATAGTTTGGGCTTAAATGTTTCTTACTTGTTTGACAACACATACTTGATTAATTCTATGATCCATACCATTTTAAGTGTCGATAGTAAAATCAATGACAATGGTTTCTATACAGGAGGATGGAAGTTGTTTCAAAAGCAGAAAAATTCAGAATGGGATGCTTCAAACCAATTACAGGTAGATTGTCTATCAAGTGTTTCAAAAAAACTCCCTATACAGACCTTAACTATCTGACAATACCGACTGGTACGAGCAGATTAGCTGACTGGACTGACGCCTTAAGAGTCTTGGCCAAGGTTTTAAAAACAAAGCTGGTAGAGTATATATTAAATATGCAGTGCGAGATCATGGATGACAAATGATTTTTTTTTGAAGTAACTCTTAAAACTCAATAAAAAGTTTGACAGTGAATAAATAACAGTAAAAGATTATTCTCCTCATTGACAACTGCACTGTTAACAAAATCATTCTGCTTATGGAAAATGTGGAGGTGATTTTTTTCCCACTTAATGTGCCATCAATTCAGCCTATGGACCAGTAGATAGTAAACATCACAAATCTTCTTAAAATTAAACTTGACATTCTTCAAACCTCACGAATGTGTATGCAAGCATCAAAACAACAGAAACAATTAAGAAATGATTTAGGAAAACTGTGGATAAAGCCTTCACTTGATTACTGGTAGGAAAATGTATCAGATTCTACCTCCTATGAAGAACAACTCTTCATATTTTGTAAAGACATTGCAGCGTGTGGTGAGCTCAGTGACACATCAATTCTGAGAGAGGCAGAAGCCCAAGTTGTTTATCAAATCTGGTTATTTTTTAAAATCAAAATGACTTAAGTGATTTTATATTTCAGCTTCTAAATCATTTAAATTAATGTGTTTTGAGTTAAGGAAGTAAATCAAAGAAGCAATTTATGATCTATAACATTTTTAACATAAGTAAATTTAATTTCTCTGAAAATACTTAACCGTACTTGACTTATTGCCTTATTTCACCTCAAACTAAAAAATTACTTTTGAATTGTTATCAGAAATGTTGCATATCTAAATAAACCTCTATCCACTTTGTTTCATTTAACAGATGTTTGTCTTAAATCAGTTCTATTTGATACATTATTTTAACAAAATGTTAATGTAATACTCAAATAGGCCCTGGCCAACAAAAACAGTACTTATACTGCAACAAATTTTATAGAATGAGTCACCACAACAAATTGAAAAACTAGATAATACGTACAGTCTAATTACAAACTTATAGTAAAGTAAAATGTAACCACATTTCGTTCATTGCATTATCTAAATACTCATCACATAATACATATTAAACATAACGCAGACCATAGACTTTATCTTTTTCATCAATAAATGTTAATCATATCAGAGATCGCCTTGTACTTCACTTTATAGTATTTATAGACATTAAAATAACTTACTATTTTTGTAAAAGGATTGATAACTCTTTTCTTTAAAATAACAATGGAGTGATCTCACCGTTCATTTTCTGGCCTTTTTCTGACACGATTCATATAAAATACTCTTAGTCTACAATGTTGCCACTTAAAAGATGTTTATTTCTTTCAATTGATTATACACAGTATGTTGTGGTTACGTGTATTCTAGTTCTATTCACAATGCACCAAACAACAGGTCAGTTTATTAATTAGTATTATTTAGTCATATACCTGCCTGTAAACTGGGACCTTTTCCACAAAAGTACGAGATACAGTTAAATTTTTAATAAGAGAAATAAAACTTCACAAATGTCCACTTGTAAATCCCAGCGAACTTTCCACAAAACAGTTTAAAACTGACATAATAATTAAACAGTAAAAGTTTGTCATTATCCTTTGTAAAATGTAATACAAGTTTTCAAATGTGGTTGAAAATGTATTATTTTGATTTAGTTTGTCGATTCAGGGAAATTAAATATTTTTAGGAAAATTAGACTAAATGCAACATATATTTGAAATGGTTAACACAATTTATGTATTAACATTAAAGTATTTACCTAAAGTAAATGCAAAAAAGTAATTTCTTGTATTGCTGTATACATTTAAAATATAAATTTTCTACAAACATTTGCTATTAAACATCATGAGTCAGAAATTATTTTAATGTTGGGTTGAGCCTTAACTTGAACTTGTTTTTTAATAAACTACCATTTCAACAAGATGAAATTATGTTTTTCTTTTCTTTAATTTTTCTAAGAATAATTTAATTAATTTTGTTTAAACTTTAGCGACTATATAAGTAGGCCTATTCTATAATTTGTAAAAGCTAATCTGATCTGACTATTTCAATGATCCTTTACAAAACATATTAGATAGAATTTTGACTATACTGAAGAAAATTTCACCACAATGTATTTAATGTTACAAGACATGATTGAACGATTTAAGTAAACTTCAACTAACACTTGAGTTACAAGTAGGCCTATTTATTTTTATTGAATACCTACCAATAATTTAGTAGCCTATACATTAAAAAATACACATTAGGAGGGAAAAACTCATCACTATTTCAGCCCCTGTCCAGGTCCTTTAAATACTCATTTTGTTCCAACTGCACAAGGGCTAAAATGATATTTGGCCAATTTGAAAAGATAACTTTTTTGATTTGTTAGTCTGTAAGAAGCTACTTATGGAAATGCAATATTAAATGAAAGTATAAGGTCGTCAGGATTTAAATAAAATTTGTATGACTAAATAATATGTATTGTAAATATTGTTAATACATTATGTAAATAATTACAATTACAAGTTTCTGTTTATTTTAACACTCCAACTTAGACGAACGAGTCAAAAACTTCCCTTTAATTATACTTTCTAGGTTTTTTTCATTAATAATTAAGAGTTTTGCTTGAAATCCTATGTATTCCTTAAACAGCTAGTTTTTTTTTTGCGAAAATAAATGTAAACTATAGGATATTTGACAGATTAAAATATAAGGAAAAAATTAGCCATTTTTAACCATATCCCAACCGTTGAGATTTTCCGCAATATGTTTTCAATAATTAAATTTTTTTTGTAATAATTCAATATAATAATTCCTCAAATAACTAATTCTGTTCGCTAAAATAATAAAATAAATGTCTTTCAGCTGAAATTTCAGTAAGAAACAAAGTCCATATAGTACCACCTGGACATAGTTATATTTTCTCTTGCTTTACAAATAAAAAAAACTTAATAAATAACTTTAAATTAGATTTTGTTGTATTTTCTATGTTTTCTCTCCGAAACATGATTATGTGACACATTCAATTTAAAAAAAGTAATTTTTACCCTATGCCCAACTCACACTGATTTAAATAAAAAATATGCCCAACTGTTGACGTTTGACCAATGTTGCAGCTGAGTGTTAAATTTCTTATGTGATTTTATCTATTTGTTAATACAAAATTTGCAATGATCAAATCAATTTATTTTCAGGGTATTATGACGTTAAACCAGGTTTTGTTAATCAGAAGAGCACCTACATTAATATTAATAATGTCCATGAATTGTTTAACTTGAAAAAACTTCTCAATGAATTCAACAGTCCACGGGTATGTTGTTTTAAGACTTGGTAATGTAATACTTTATTAGTTAAGGGTTAAAAAATCTCTATAGCTTAAGCTACAGATAATAATATTATAACTAAGTAACATAAATAGGTAAAATATACAAAAATAAAAATTAATGTAAATCAAAATTTTTTAATTGTAAGATGTTTTTGATTTACCAAAACCACAGAACATTATGTTCTATAAAACAGAGTTCCTAAAAGTAAAAGTTTTGTTCTTTCTATTTCTACACTAAACAACACAAAATACTTTGAAAAAGCATGCTTTGAATGGAAGCTATTGCAGAGAAAATATGTTTAGAGCTCTAAATGCTTTCAAACCCATTTAGAGTTTCAACACAAGGTCTAAAACAAACAAATTTAACATCAATTCCAAATGATGACACATTGTCTACCCAAATTATATTAATAAGAAATTTAAGAAAATACTAAATTTTAAATTTGTATAGTTGTCGACTGACTATAAAATCCTGGCTACGTGCCAAAAATAAATATATTCTGTTTAATGTCAAAATGTGGGCTATCTAACACTACTCGGTAAAAACCTGGCTATCTACTTTTCAATCAGGATGTAGTTCAAAGAATTGAAACAAGATTGTGCTTGGTTCTAAGTACCACCTGTTGTGAGATAAAATCTTGGCTATGTGCCAGAGCTGTACTAAATATTTTTAAACAGTTAGCCCTCTTTTTACAGATTTAAGTAGTGGACTTAGCCTGGTTTTTACAGTATAAGAGTTGGCACATAGCCCTTTTTAATTGTTTACATGTAAACATTTATTATTAAAAATTCTAAATATTTTATTTCTTTATTTAACTTTGAGAAATGTTTGAAGAATAGTTTTTGACACCTTTTAAGGATACAACAGAAAATAAATTATGTAAACGGTAAGTTTTAGGAAGTTTTTCCTCAAAACTTCCTTTTTGGGGGATTTTATAGTCAGTCGACAGTTTTAAACAGAGTGAAAATTTAAGGTAAAAGAAAAAACGAAAGACATTTATTTTAAAGTACAAACCTACAAAGTACATAATCAAAATTTTGATTATTTTTTTAATATGCTATAACTAAAAGAATCATGTTGGTCAAGAAAGACTTAAATCATTTTTTTTTTTTTAGTAAATTGTCATTATTACAACAGTTTTCCACAGAGCCTCTAGAGCAGTAGTTCTGACGACACACTGAAATTATTAAACAAAATTTCCTGCACCCATTATAGCAATTTTGAATTTTTACAGTTAGATATGAAGCACGGTATTCGAATTAAAAAAAATAATTTAAAGTTTATTTCCAAGCAGCACAAAACATTACAAGCAAAATTTATTAAAAATTGATCTGGTATTAAATGTGAACTTAATGTGAAGTATTCACCTTTTGATGGTCTTTGATATTAAATTGTGTTTTTGTAATACATAATCTCATTTTATTATCAAGGGCCTTTAGTTTTCTCTCTTCTTTTTTTTTATATTTACAAATGCAAAGAATCCCATTTCATAGAGATACGATGTGGACAATTACAATAACATATTTAGTGCTTGGGATATTCCCTCATAATTGGGATATTCCCTCATAATTGTTATCTAAAATGAGTTCGGACTCATTTCTGAATGCTTCAATCTTAACATCGATCGTCACATAATTCTTTAGCTTCGGCAAGACTGAATTAACTTATTTCTGATATTGACTTACAAAAGGATTTCGAATCCAGTCTTACAAATCAGCTGATATGTCTGTTAAATAGTGGTTAAGTTTTTCTTCTAACGAATTTAAATAATTTGTTGTTAATCTTTATTATTATATTTCCCCTTGGAAAAATGTTTACGTTATTTGCGTTTACTTTCATCTTTTTAATTTTTTCTTATTAAAAAGCTTTAATTTTATCCACAGATGTCAAATTATTTTAATTTCTCCCTTTGCATGCTGGAGTTTAACTTGTTCGTGTGATAAAATATGTTTGTTAAGTAAGCTAGTTTGGAACACCAAGAATCATTTTGTTATAATACACAAAATTCTGGTTTGTTTTTAATGGTCTAGCATTGATACAATTAACCACACAAATAAATGATTTCTTGATATACTCTTTGTAATTCAATACCTGTTAATTGTCTTTGCTATCAATGATTGAATGAATTAAGTTATTACAATGTTTTCATTTTCCTATATAGAGTGTGAAACAAATCCTTTTATAGTACCATAAATAGGGGTGCCATCTGTACAAATACTCAGGCAAGATTTCCAAGATAGACCAATTGTATTAAAATACGTATAAATCATATATCAAAAACATATTTTCCCATCGAAGTTTTTTCGAATTACTCGCAGCATAAAAATGCTTCCAAATTTTTTTCATCTGAAGTTTTTTTCAAACAATAAATCAAGTGAAGACAAGAAATTGTGCTTTATCCCCGATAACAGTTGACTCATGCAACTGCAAACTAAATAATTTAAATTCGATTATTCTATTTTTAACAGATTTTTCATATAAACTGATAAATCACTAATTACTCTGCTCATAGTGCAGTTTGACAAAGGAATCTTTTTTATTTCCTCTTCTGCTTCATCATCAAAATTTCTTCTCACAATTGCTGCACATGTTGGGCGGAACAAAGTTTAAAAATTTTGTAGCAACCTTGTGGCGGTCTCTCAGCACCCACTTTGAGAACCACTGCTCTAGAGACTCCCTCAACAATGTTTTGTTGTTTTAGAAAAGTAAATACTGATTTGATTTAATAATATCATCCTTGTGAAGAAATTTATTTAATAATTTAGGGGCAAAGGTAGGCTATAGATAAAATATGTATGTTACAGAAAAGAATAGTTCTTCTTACATACAATTTAATATGAATACTTACTTGTTACATAGAAATGTGGGAGTTGACAATAATATTGGTTCAAATAAGATATAAACACCTGAGCAGTATTTAGTTAATTTTTGGAAAACTATTAAATATGTTTATTTTGGATTATAACTAACTGATGTTAAAAACATGTTTGGAAATAATCTTTAATATTTGCAAATGATTGTAAACATGCAATTAATATGTCCAAACAACTTCAATAAGCAACAATCGGTAGACTATACTTTTAGTTAGTTCACGTGTATATCAAAATGATTTTAAAACAAGGCGTTTTTAGATCCACAAATTATATTATTGTTTGGAAAAATAAATGCTATACTTCCAATTTTGAAAGTGAATTTTATTTATATATATATGTTAATCACTAATTTAGAGCTCAGATTTGATTTGTGGGTTTGTAACAGTTGAATAAAATACCAGGAGTTATAGAATTGCTGGCAAGATTTAACGAGACATGTCAGAGAGCTGCAAAAGCCAGACGAATCGGAGGGCAGCGAAACCCTTTCATAGTTATTGAATCAGTGTACAACGCAGGTAAGAAAATTTCAACCTTAACTTTATTTTACAAACTTCTTCTGAGAATACTGTACCTATTTATTAGTTTTATTTCAAAGACTGCTAGAGTAGATTTAAGGTACTAAAAATGTTTTGTTTTCCTAATTATATACCTTTTTAATAATTCTTTATATGCTCTCTTTGTTCCCTAGATTACCTTTGTATTAGCAAGCTTATTTGTTTATATTTTATAGTAATTGCTAATTAGTAAACTAAAATTGATAAGTACTGAGTATAACTGATTGATTAGTATTAATTTAGAAGTGAAAAAATCACAAATACAACAAATGACTAATAACTTACCAAATGTTAAAATACACATGCTAAATATGCCGAATAGTTCCTTTGTCAATTTCCAAGATCAAAGCAAGTGAGGGAAAACTCAACTAAGAGTCGGAACAAATCACTGATTCTTTTAATGTTTTCGTCTGTTGTTGCCTGCCTAAAGGCTGTCCATCCTGGACGTGGGTCACCTACTATCTCATCTTTCCCTCTTAGAACCATTTGAACCACTCAAAAACCTTTGTCCGTAATAACCATTCATCACCGTATACTTGTTTTAAAAAGATAAAGTTTCAGATTTTCCAAGTTTTATAACAAGCTTCAAATTAAAACGTTTCTCTTTTTAAAACTTAAGCATTTTTTTAACGGGGTGTGGATAAACGATCTAATAGAACAAAGGCCAAAGCATGATTGAGGGGTAGGCAGTCGACTCGATGGTAATAATGGAGAGAGGGGATGTCACATGACTGGGCTGAGGCATGTACTGCTTGTAGGGAAATCAGTCCGGTTGTTTTTACCCATTCCTTGTAATAAGTTATGTAAAAAACTTATTTTAATTTCGAAGGCCAGTGAAACTTTATTATAATTTAATTTTCAGGCAGGAGAACAGTAACAGAATTAGTGGCACATGCCCTTGCAGGGGCTTACTGTAACAATCCACCAAGAATAATGCAGGGTCTTGGTACATCATTTGACGGGGTGTTGTTAAGAAGAAAGTATTATGCGTTGTCGAAATATGCCTCGGCAAACTTAGTCAAAGAAGCATTACCAACACAAGCTGTAGCGATGGAAAAGTAAGTATTTTTATCACTGTCAGAAATTTTGTTAACTTATGTGAATAATATTCTTTTCTATTCAGATTTCTTCCCGCCTTTACAATCTGAAATAAAAATTGAATCAAAACAATATTGTATATAAGATTGAATAATTAATTTAATTATTAATTAATAATTATTGAATTAATTAATTATTGTATACATTGAATTGAACCACACATCACATAGTAATCAGGTATGAACAAGGGTTGTTTTTTAGATAAGAACAGATTGCGCATCGTAACCACGTAGGGAGACAGGTAATGCGCATTGAATGTAAGCCACTCTCTGCCAGACCCACATTATTTTACATTTTAGTACGTTTCAACTGTCTGTCTGTGCTGGTTGTTTGTTCGCGCTGACATATTAATTAATAATTCCCGAAACTGAGAAGAGTGTCCCAGCATTCTGTTAGTAACGCACAAAATGTACTAGACCTGGTATAACTTATTGACAAATAACTGAAGTGTATTGGGAAAGTGCATTGAATGATTACAGATCATCAAAATTTCCCTCAAGTTTCAAGAACAGTAATTTATGATAATCGTCATTGAAAAAATGTGTGCAAAATATTGATTAAGAACACAAAACAAAGTGTTTGCCAAATTCTTTCTCATTTTTGGAGCACTATGGCAAGAATAGTGAATAGTAATGAGTGACTGGTGATTGAACTTGAATTGCTTATTATACTCCAGACTATAAATGACCATCCTGTTAGTGGCCATTCAAATTCTCCCACAAAACCAGGAAAATTCAAGCAATAACCATCAACACAGAATATCAAGATCACAGTTTTCTGGGAGGATCGAAAAGGTGTTCTTTAACTTCCTGCCAAGAGAAATGACAATACATTCTGGTGGTATTGGGAAACCTGATTAAAGCTTAGGTGAGCCATTCAAAACCGCCGGTGGGGACTACTCTGAAGCAATGAAAATCAAGACAATGCTCGGCCTTATGTTGCGGCAAGGACAACAACGCAACCAAACAAACAAACCGGACTGGACCATCCCCTAAACAAATCCTGATTTAACACCCTCAGACTTTCATCTTTTTCCAAAACTCATTTTTGGAAAGTGACTGGAGAATGTTGACTTGTTGAAAGAAACTGTCATTGACTGGTTAAGTGGACATTCAGGGCAGTTCTTCGGTGATGTTATCCACAAGCTGGTGCCATGACTTAACAAGTGTTTAGCTATAGTAGTGACTATGTAGAAAAATAAAGTTCATATTTTCATGTCCTATAAAATTTGTGTTTATAAATAAAGTTTTTCTTGTTGTATCACAAAAAAATTCTTAATTAAAAATCAACCCTTGTATTTAACAATATTCTTCCTTAATACATTTTACAACTTCAATATTCTTTAAGAATCCATACAGTATACCCATATCTTACACTTCCAGAAACAACTAGCAAAATTATTAAAAGGAAATTAAAAAACATGAACTTAAAAAATACAAAATTTATCTCAGACTTAATTATTACTACACATTATTCCAAAGGACACATCCCATAAGGACACCCAGGAACCGCAGGAGTAACTCACAGGGAGGAGCCAGTCACATTTTATTCTGATAATACTTCAATTCTTTCTATTGACTTTTTATAGCTTGCCATAATATTTATTTGTTTCAGTTTTTAATGACTGCAGCAAAATGGGTTACAGAAAAAGAAATATCAGAGAAATCCAATAAATAGCTTTAAGAAAGATTTTGTTTAGCAATCCTAGTTGTCACTGATAGCGTTACCTAGACTAAGTCTTCTTTCAAATGACTTTTAAAATTTTATAACATCTAACATAGTTATTGTCAATATGACATTTCACTTATGCAGCAAATTTAACCAATTAACAATAAATTTTACTTGTATAAAATGTATCTGAAATGGTTTTATTTTTTGCAAACATTATAATTAAATTCAAACAAAAATATATTTTTTTTAGATACTATTATGACCAAGCGTGCTTTACAATAGCTAAGAACTATGCTAGCAAAGAGGATATACCACCTGAAGGAGACCGTGTCTACAATTGGCCGCCTGATTTGCTACGTCCGGATATGATATTTTTCCTGAATTTTCTTAAGGATCCAACAACAGATGAATTCACTCACAAGTAACTCGTTTCTATAAGTTTAACTAATTAAAAACTTCATAGTTGTTAAATAATTGATACAAAAATCAATTATGTTAAGGTTTAAATTACAAAATGTATTTCTTTTAAAACTGGTTAGATTGCAAAAATAAACTTATATTTTTTAAGTTTTATTTAAAAAAAAACTTAATTGTGTCACAAAGCAAACATAAGAAAAATTTTAAAATTCAAATTTTTTTAAATATATTTGAAGGCAAATGATATCATTTAAGTACTGGTACTGATTTTTATATTTTGCACAAGACGCACTTGTTAATAAACTTGATGATATCGGATTTTAATGTTTTCTGAAATTATGATTAAACTAATCAATGGTGTGTGTGTTACCATATACTGAATAAGAAACCAATTTCTACTCTTGTGTTGACAGGTTCATTGGTTTAGTACGGTACTGTTCTTGCTGATATGACAATAGATAGGATGAAGGAAAATGCTTTTCTTATTAAGTGAGAGGAATTCATGTACAATTGGAGAACTTTTTAAATACCTTTGATTTTCACTTCAAAAGCTGTAATTTTTATCGACAGGAAACTAAACTGAAAAGAAATATTTTTCAAGGGTTGAAAGTTTAAATCATATTTTAGGAGGCTATTTTTGAAAGGCTGAAAGAATTACTTTTTATAGCAGTGAACAGTTCTGAAAAGTTATTTTATATTAATAAAGAAGAATTAATCCAAATTTATGAAAATTATCATCAACAATATCCTTTTCATAAAATTTAATTCAACATAAATTTAATGTTAATTGATTTAAGTAATTTTCTTACCATGTACATTATTTACATTAAATGCACCATTTTCTGCACTGTATTAAGAATTTTTGATTTATGTTCTAGAATGATAGAGATATATAAAAGGATGGAACCACAAATCATTGAAATCGACGCTGCTGATTCTGTTCACGGAATGGCAAACAAAATCATCAGAGAAATTAACCTGCGAACAGGAGATAATTACACGGTCATTCCAGAATTTCTACAATTCTCATGATATCGTCAATGTATTCATAGTATACAACTGAATAAATTTAATGTAAATATATTTGTTTTCTATTTATTGTAAATACAACAAGAACATGACAGAATAAAATAATTTAAAGGGAAACTGATTATATTATGTTCTTCTTTAAAAAAAATGTAATAGTTATAGTTAAAGTTGATATATATGTTATTATTTTTCTTAAAGTACAGTAGGCCTACTAATAAAAATCACAATAAATAAAAGTACTTTCCTTAATTTTGCAAAACAAAATAAACAGTTTACTGAATGCACTCATCCATATTTAAAAGATAAAATAAATAAAACTTTAAAAATATTTCATTAAACAATTTGTTTTCATCAAATAACATCTACAGTTCACATTGATTTGAAAATGTGTTAAGTCAGTCAAGTTTATTATAAAAATATAGGCGAACTAAGCAGCTGGATAACCCAATTAAAAGTGATTAAAAATTGTACCTCTGTCCTTCTTTTTAAGTGTATTGGAATAATGAGTTTGGCTGAGGTAACTTGAACTTTATGAGGTGAACTTACTGAGGACTCGTAGCAAATTCACTTTTTCCTCCCGACATCATAATTAGCGAATTTCCATAAGAAAAATGAGCTATTGCAGTGGCCCTTATGGTAAAACCCAAGGTCCGAGAGTAGCAAATGAGCACCGATCATGGTCCCCAGAATACGTTTTGGTGTGTCATTAAAAATCATATTATATATTTATGTATGTTTGTGTGCACACTCTAATGGACGCATTTACGTCCGATTTGGTCCAAATTTGGTACACACGTTGTTTTTCTAAGTCGCTTGGACAAGTTCACTAGCCAAAAAAATTTAACGGAAGTAGACCAAACTTTTGACCGGAAGTAACATGTATCTGTAGTGTCCGCACTCTAACGGACGCATTTTTGTCCGATTTGGTCCAAATTTGGTACACAGGTTGGTTTTCTAAGTCGCTTGGACTAGTTCATTAGCAAAAAAAAATTGACAGGAAGTAAAAAATTTTTGAGATTTTTCGTATACTAGAAATAAACTTTTTTGAAGTTTTCTTTAAAAAATAGACATATGAAATAATTCTGCACATTTTGTTTTTTTTTTTTTACACGACTTTATAGCCCATCTGGTTCTCCCAAAAACAATCAAAACGTAAAATACCGTAAAAGTACCAGAATTAAATCCACAGCTTTTACCTTGGTGACCGATGGCAATATATTTGGTACATGCTGGCAGCAGCTACGTGAGTTGATCAATTTCCCAAATAATTGTTTGAAACACAAAAACATATATAAATTTCATTTTGGAAATTCGCTCAACTCACGTCAGCGGTTCAGCTGCGTGGTCAAATTATTCTTTTGGTAAAATTTGTTTGAAAAAATGATTCTTTTGTAAGATTAAAGTAAGAAAACTAGTTTCTTTCTGTAAGAAAATGTTGGTTTCGTTACATTTTTAGGTTATGACAGAATAATAAAGGCGGCATAATAAAGACACAAAATCTGAATGAAAGTAACTAGGCTTGAACCTATACAACTGTGTTGGAGGTTTTAAAGTAAAACTAATCTCGCCGAGCATAAAAATCAGAGGATATCACTAACAATTCAATTTCATATTTTTTTAAGCAAGAAATGTGCAATATTTGTGAATTTTATTAACACTAAAATAGGGTTAATCCTTAAGCAAATTACTTAAAGACCATAACGCATACCCAGACGTTTGTGGTAAAGCAAACAGTGGTTGCCTTGCTTTAAAACTGACAAGAAATTACTAATTATCTGTTCCTTGGCTTCAAATATTTTATAACAGCATTTAAGTAAAAACCCAAAGGACGTAAAGAGTAGAAATAAATTGACATGTACCCACCCTGAAGGGTTAAATTCTAAAATTATTTTGCCCAAATGTTCATAAGGTATGACTTTATTACATTTTATTTTCTTTTGTAAGAAATTTATAAAGAAAAATTGGAAGGAAATGTTTTAGTTTGTTTCTGGGACATAAATAGAATTTCCATGATCATAAAGATGCTGATGAATAACTTGGTAGCAATTTATCAAAATAATTTAAGTCATTTTTTTTTTAAATTTAACAAATTTTTCCCATGTCTACAAAATACACCCACAGCGATGTTCCTAAATAACAATTTATAACTTTAAGAAGTGATAAATTTTAACCTAAACATTGTACAAATAAAGTTTTATGTTAGAAAGTCATACCAAGAAATATATTCAACTGATCAGAAAATATGATTGGACCTCCTGCAAGATTAGAGCATGACTGACTATATTGTGAGTAAAATAATTCTTAATAACGTTTGTAATAGTTATATAACAAAAGACCATTAATAATCAAAACATAAGTTTTCCAATAAGATACATTATATTGTTTAATATATATGTCACATTACATAACAATTAATATCTTAAATCAGATTACAGCCAATAAAAATACTTTGATTGATCAAATTTCACAGATAATACTGAAACATTTGTTTTATTAAAATTAATGTATTTTACCTTTCTGAATTAATAACAGAACAAAGAGTTAAAACCTTGAATGCAATTTAAATTATAAAGTTTGTGTTCTGTTTACATTCAGTTAAACTAAAAAAAAACAAAATGAAAAGTATACTTTGGTCATAACATAAGTATATCTATTTCTTTATTAAAGTTAAAGGAGAAGCTTACAGGGTGAAATGTGTGTTAAAATTCAATATGCCCACATATTTCTTGTTTTAATTATTCAAGTGTATTATGTGTGTGGATATATATATGGATATGATGAAAATGATGAAGAAATTAGTAAGTAGTAGCTTTCCACTTACGCTAAGAGTACCAAAGCAGTCCATAAAACTATATTATAGTTAAATACAATAGCAGTAATTTAAAGTAAAATTGTACTAACATATCTGTGTTAGCAGGTATAATATTCACATGCAATTTAATTGCGAAACTTTAAACTTTATTTAACAAAAGTTCAATGAATCTCATTTCATAAAATCCAATAGTAAGTATATTTTTTTCGTCCATACTAAATACAACATGACATATTAAGTATTTCATAGTAATCATATGCTACTTTTCTGATGTTTGTTTTTTAACTTAATAATGAATGTATAGTGAAGTACGTAACCACTCTTAAATACATTTTCTAATAAATTAGGTTGTTATTTTCAGTACAATTTTACGTATTTTCGACTTTTTTGACTCTACTGAACTCATTATCTAAATAGGTACACTAGTTATATTACAACACTCTCTAGCTGATATTAAATAATAATAATGCATATTTTACACTCAAAGAACATTTAAACAATAAGACCACTTATATAATATATCCAATTGATAAACCAACCACAAATCTTAATTGAAACTGTTATAAACATCCATACAATTTTAAAAATAAATTGTGGTTCAAAATAATAACTTACAAGCTACTTAGGTAAAACAACGGCAATCCAAAAACATTTTACATAATTCGATTGCATCAATTAATAAAAGACACAAAAACAGATACAAAATTACAAACTTTTCAATTTCTACTTAATTCTGCTTAATTCTTAATAATTGGTATAACCAATTTCACGAAAATTAGGTTCACACATGACATCTAACTTAGAAAGTTACTACTCCGTAACAATCTGTGTTTCACTTTCTTATAATTTTACCTGCTTGCATACAATTTTTAAATAAAAAAGTATTTCCCTTTTTAGAAAGAACTATGGCAAATATAAATAAATAAGGATTGGTTTTATAAAATGTTATAGTAGTGATGAAAAATTGTACAAAGGTTCTATAAAAAATAAAAGCGATGACAACAAATATTCAAAGTAAAAATTTGTGCGAGAAAGTTGAAAAAAACTAGTTGAATTAAATTTTTTATTTTAAAATATTTTCTGTGTTACCCTTTATTTGGTCAGAATACATTGTGGTTGTTCGGCATTGTTTTGGTGAGATCCTGGTTTTTCCCTAGGCCCTCTATATAATATTATCTTGTTTTAATCATACTGTATTTAAAGTTTTAGGGTTTGTATTATTTTCACATTGTATTGTTTGTCACCAACTTGGTGAAAGCTAGTAAATATATATTTGATTTAAAATAACTCAAATAAACAGCAATAACGGTCATTATTATTGAATTAAATACAATTTAATTTGATTGACTGATTAATGATGGACTATTTGAATAATTTTTACCCGAATCGAATAACTAACACTGGCACATAGTATATATTATATTGTTTTGTGGGAAGAGTAAATAGAGTGATTAAAGGGTATCTCAGGTAATACTTCCCGCCTTCCTGCTGTCTTTATTTGTCGATTCCAAAAATGAATTCTCCTCATGACTTTCACACATGCGCAAAAGATAGGTCTATAATTAGTTGTTGCGGTTGTACTGCTGATTTCAGACACACATGGGGGCCCCAGCGTACTAGGCACTGTACTAGGCAATGACTCACAATCTGCAGCAAGGATCTGTGAAGAGTTTATTAAAAATAGAATTTAAAGGATTGAGGAAGAGGAATGTTATGAAGTGAGATGATGGATATTATTAATTCATATTTAGATAAGTTAATTCATATTTAGAAGTAGATATTTATTATGAAGGGACCTTCATATCAAAGACAACTTGCTTGGCTCTCTTATTAAGTCATGAGAGGATCATAGACATATATTTGTTACAGTAACTTAAACCCCATTAATAAAACATATAAATATATCTTTTATTTAAATTGTGTACATACACCTAACACAGAGAGATTAATGTATCCAACAATAATCAATCTAAATGTATACAAATCTTATGCCTAATTCTACGGGCAAAACTGAGTTCAAATAATATATCTACTTCCCAAAGTTCTCAAATATGGACATCAATAAAATAAATAATTACCGGTACCAAAATTATAAAACAAACAAAAACTGATTCTATTTAACCTGATACAAAAACAATTTCCCCAAATATTCACAAGAAATGTACCCCTCATTTAGAACTTCAACATCCATAAAACCCCTGCCAAAACAACGACTTTGGCTCAGCGTATAATCGTACTGAGCCAAGCGAGATACTAAATCAAGCGCTAGTTCGTCTCGCCTCGACGTACAACTCCACTGGTTCCACCCAAAAGCCTTGTCTCGAATTTATTCCCCTCTATTTAGCATCTCTATCCCCACTCAGTTTTACTAGTCTAGCTCGGTCGTTGGCTTACTATAAAATGCAACTATGCGATTGTACTACATCACATGTTGCACTGTCCCAATAAAATTCTACTTCTAATATGCTTATCTAAATATTAATTAATAATCTCCCTCATCTCACTTTGTAACACATGAAAAATATGAAGGCGAAATATACTTTAAAATATTAAAGATAAGGTTCAAGGTAGACTTTTGTCTGTGGAATTTAAACATGAGCCATTTTAATTTTGTTGCAAAAAAAGTATAATATGTTGGTCATAACCGATTGAAAAAACAAAACGAGTACAAATATTTTGAGCCCGTTGAAATGTACAAAATCGTATCTTGAATTGCTTTTAACTATAAGGGGAATTGGATTGTATACTATTTAATACCCACCAATGATCAATTAGTAATTTTATGTATACAAATTTAAGTTTTCAAATAATTTTTTTTTAAATTTTAATGTTATATAAAAGGAATAACTCATAAACACCTAACAACAAATTGAAAAAGTCTGTCACAAATAACAATTTATTAAACTGCAAGTATTTTATGATCTTCAGTTCCTAAATTAATACAAGATTTACCTGTAACTAAGGTTATTATAAACAATGATACATTAAAAAAAAATAATTGGAGCTATTATGAATACCATAGCTAAGGGTTAGAATTTGATGTTCAATACATTTATAAAAACAAAATATAACTTACACAATACTTTATTACGAAAAATGTTCTTTTATGTAAAAAATATTGACAAATATTGTTTCTTGCCTTAAACAAGTTCTAAGAACCACTTTATCACATTTTTGGTACATATCATAATACATAATTTTATTTTATTTTGAGAAGTAAGTTGTACCCTGTACTTAAGTAGCCTACATAAGATTGTTTATAAAATGTTAAAATGGTACATTAGTGGGCAATACATTATATTTGATGTAGTAATATTATTTTTAAATGCATTTATGTTATTTAACCACACTTTTTTATTTTGACCAACAGCTGATCCAGAGCAATATGTTAAGATAGATGGAGTTTATTACAACTTGAACTCGATCTTGGATTTCTTTAATAAAGATGAGGTAAGATTTTGTTTTCTTCAGACTGCACATATAGTTTGCTTGTTTATATTCTACAGACCAATTACCAATCTACCAATAAATTAGTGGGCCTAATTTACTTCAAAAGGTGTACTATTGCTAGGTCTGGCAGAGGATACTTTTGAAATGAGTATAAGTCTGTGGCGTTTTAAACCTTAACAAATATATTACTGTACAATTACATCTTGTTTTAAAAATTATAACCATCACATGCTTAGATTTTTTTAACACACTGTCGAAACGCCTTCCTGGACTTGATAGTACAATGCCAAGTGTAAAGCCACCAATTGTATTGGATTTGTTACCATAACTGTGAAAGGCTAACAGGAAGTAATCACAGATGCTGAATTAGAGGTTACTAGAAAATGATGTGCAATGGGGAAGTGCAAGGAATAGAGCAGTTACCCCTTCACTGAAACGTCAGCAAAGTTCTGCTTTAAAGAAACAGATTTTAGTTACAGTTGCTTCATTCTCTTTTATAATTGTTTAGTTATCATTATTATTATCATCACGTCCTGTTGCCTCCAGAATATAAGCTACATTAACTCTACAAAATATTTTAATTGGACAATCTAGTTCTGTGTAAAAAAAATGTTATTACTTTATCAAATTAATATTTGAAATACATTAATTGTCAAATAATGACATGGTTATTTTCAGTTCTCTATCAATATAAATTAAAATTTGTAAATTATTAATGCAAAACCATTTTAAGGATTGAAGTTTTTTTTTTAAGTATACATTTCTATCCAGAATAAAGAAGTCCTGCATTTTTAAATATTTAATTAAGTACACATCATTTGTCAAAATACCTTACTTTTTAACCAATAGCCAGAATCTCTACTAGTGCAAGTACAGTGGCCAGCCCCTAGTTGGTATGGGGAAATTTAAGCAAGAACAAAATCTTTTGCCAAAAGAGGCCAATTGCATTTTACTGGTTACCGCTGTACTCTTTGAATTTATAACACAGAAGCGCAGGTTTGATAATCAAAACGCAAAGGCTCTAAGTTTTACTTTCTCACTATACTATAGTATACGGGAAGTATAGTGATCGCAAAAAAAAGATGTTGGGATTTTTGTGGAAATATCCGTTTTGGGACCCCCTGAGTCCAAAAAATTGGTTTTTACAAAATGTCTTTGTATGTATACAAAGTTAGAGCGAAAACTATTCGATTGATTTCAAACAAATTTACACTAGACATGTCAAGTAGGCCTATATAGATGCACGAAAAACGGTTTCGAAAAATTTTGAAGAACAACCCCCTTTTGGGCAAAAAATCCCCCAAAAAGTTAGTTTTTTTTTTTATACAAAAAAGGCTTTAACGATTTTCATAAAATTTGGCTTATTTGTAGCCTTTAATGTACCCTACCATATGCAAAAAAACGCATCTAATAATTCTCGTTTAGCTAATAATAATAATAATAATAACTGATTTTTGGTTGATTTTTGGCCATAAAGGGGGTTGTTTTTCAAAACCTTTTTTCGTGCATCTATACAGGCCTAATTGACGTGTTTGGTGCAAATTTGTTCGAAATCGATCGAATAGTTTTCTCTCTAGATAATACTAATAATATTTATTAGTTAATCTCCAAGTTTAATAAAAAATCGCCTCTCCTACCCCACCCTACAATTCATAGTGAATCTGTTTAATAATTTAAATATGTTTGTGAGAAAGTACGAGCCAGTTCCTGGTACCGTTTATTGTATATTATATGAGAAACAATGATTGTGTAAAATGCTCTATTCTCATGGGAATTAGAGGTGTATTGTGTTGGGGTAGTTGCCCCATTTAAACCTCTTAAATGTAACTCAAAATAACTTTTACTGTGTTAGCTCCTGTGACTAATGAATCACTAAGCCTAATTTGGTATGTATAAATGGTCTGGGTCATAGCAAACACAAATACAAATTGGATCATACATACAAATCCACAAACACACAGACTTACCGTTATATAGATTGCAAATGTTAGTTACTTAAAAATAAAGTAATGTCTATCGAAAAGGACGAAAAATACCTGAACCCTCTTTAATTTAAACTTTTGGGAAACATACTAAACACAACAAGACCATCTTAAAACATTAGTGTATAAGAATGCTTAATCTATTGTATTTAATCAACTCTTGTTTCTACAAAGTGGATGAGTTTTTGCAACAATCCTGATTTCTTGCATTGGCCATTACTTAAATTAATTTAAAATTTGTTTGCTTACCTTTTAACTGAATTTGTTTTTTTATTTATTCTTTGTACTCATCACTGTAGAGTAATTCTATTGTTTGTTAGTTTTTAATATATGATTTTGTAATTCTATTGACATACTGATCTGGCAAAGTTCAGTCCTGATTATGCTGATGTATGGTAAAAATATAAATAACTTTATTGCATGATTAAAAACGAAAGAGCTCCATCACGGCAAATGATTTTAAACTCGGTAAGAGAGTATAAATTAAATATCAGTTTGTTCTACATGGTCTTATCATAGACCATGAAATTTGGAGAGAGTGCGAGTGGCCCTAAAGTTTTATACTTTCATCCATTTAAACTTGTTTGCTGAACATTGGAGCTCATCTTGTTGAAGTTGTTTGAAAATAATAGTAGTCACATAAAATTATTTTCCCTAGACTTTCTAACTTTGTAAGTATTAATCTACTATCAAATTATGCAATTTTGAATTGTCTAACTAATTCTAATAGCAATCTGGATATTTTGTGTTGCTAAAATTTTGATAATGAGGATGTTAAAAAGATTTAAAGTGAGCGACTCTTTTAAATAACAATTATTGATCAAATATATTTCATTTAACAGTTCAAAGAATCAATTGGTGTTAAAGAACTGTTACAAAGGTACCAAGATTCAATAAAACGCTGGGAAGAGAGAGATTCTCCCGGGAAAGAACCAAAAATATTCATTGCTGTTGAAGGCATCAACCCTCATAGTAAGTTCAGGTTAAAGAAAAACCAACAGTCTATAGTATTTTTTTTATAAATTAGTTGCATGTCTAAATATTTTTTGTTTAGCTATCACTGACTTAAATCAACACAACTTTACTATTCTTCTTTTTTTAATTCTGAAAATTCACTTGTACATTTTTTCACTAAAATTATCAGTGCATAGAATTTTTTACCTAATCCCACTTTAATATTG
Organism: Philaenus spumarius; assembly: GCA_018207615.1. Lineage (NCBI taxonomy): Eukaryota > Metazoa > Arthropoda > Insecta > Hemiptera > Aphrophoridae > Philaenus > Philaenus spumarius. Next base: position 752,688 of record JAGFPH010000096.1, read on the forward strand.
TACAATTTTATCATGTGAATGTTGGGAACTGTAAATTTTGTTACAAAAGTGAAAGGTGATCTACATTTATATTAGTTTAATTATATTCTTGTTAGTTCTTTTTATTTATTCAAGCTTTGTTGACGTTTAGACCTGTATTGTTACTACTGTAGTATTAATTTTGTTTTGATAAAAATTAATTACAATTTAAGTTTACCAACAGAAATAGAAGACGAAGTTTTAAAAGGGATCAATGAGTTCTACCATGGCAGGTTTTTAATGTTTTGTAAAATTTCTAATTATGCTTTTGAATTACAGTATTCACCAAAGTAAACAGTACTGAAATTATATTAGTTTTAAACATTTTATTTTTAGACAGTAAACAAAGTAAAAAGATGGTGGAAAAACTTTAGTTTTTACCTCACACAAATGTTCCATATACCCTCCATTAAGTTTTAGGTACCTCTCTTCGAATATGTTGGTGAAAAGGGGTTTTTGCATAACTCTAATGTATCTAGTTAAATTTTACGAAGCTCCGCAAGGTAGTCAGTAGATCATTTCTGAAAATGCAATCATTCCTCTCACTAAAGTTTCATGTGGTGGAAGGGTCAGGGTAGTGGGATGGGGATTGAAAGTTTGTTCCCTGGAATATCCGGTGGTCGCAAAACTTGTTTTGAAATAAAGCAATAGAGACTACAGCGGTATGAGTGGTGGCACTATATTGCCAGATGTGTCACAATTGAAAATAAAATTAATGATTGCTAGTACGACAATACTCTTCAGATCTCTTGCGAAAGATTGAAAAATACTCTCTCTGTAACGTACATGGTATACAGTAACACGCTCTCCTTATCATCTTCAAGAAAATACGGATAGATATCCCTAATTCTCTACGACATTGGAGGACGTTAAAATCCAAGAAAATGAGTTGTGTGCTTGTTGATGAAACTATTTCTGTGTGCATGACTTTCACATGAAAACTATACATTTTGTAAAAACCCAGGGTTTTCATAGTTTATTTCTAACATTGAGGCGCATTAAACTAATTGTCCCTTAAATTTAAAAGTTGACCTTGTATTCTATACAGGAATCCACCAAGGTGTTTAGTCATTATCATTTTTCTCAAAGACATATTATTGATGTTTATTTTAACGTTGTCTGGTGAAGGTGTCTTTTCCTAGACTGCAGATCTTCCTACAGAAGTCAACCGTAGTTTTCATTTGAAATACCCATTTTTCGACGCACTTTATGCTGATTCAACACACTACCCTATAATGGAAATTGTCAACAACACTTATCATTATGGCATTTCTTGGCAGTTGTTTGTGAAATTGTTCTTGAAACTCTACAGCAGTTTGCATCGAGCTAGAACTATCTATTCCTATGAGCAAAAATAATTCTCTACCACAAAAACATTCTCTGGAGTGGTAAGAACCCATTACAGAGTAAACTAAACTCAAACAAGAAACTAATAATAAGGAACAAGGCCTGGCAACAATCAACAATGTAATCAGCTGTGTTCAGCTAAGAACCAACCATGGCTGCTTTAATTTCAGTACCGTATAATGTTTACAAGTATGACTTGGTAATTATTTTGTTCTACATTTGGTAAGATATGTAATAACTAATATTTTCGTTTCTAACAATAAGTATTTTAGACAGGAAAGTGTCTGCACAACTACTAGCACAGAAGATAGGAGGAAAGTACTTAGTGAATCCAACAAGAGCTGCTCTTGGACCTATTTTCGATGACCAAAAAGCCCGCAAAGCATTTCATGCACTCAATAAATATTCTACTGCAAATTATGTTCGAGTGATATCGACATATCAACCAGTGGTCATGCAAAGGTAAGTTTGGCCAATAACATTTACATAAAGTAAATCTCTGTAAATAAAGAGCTGTGTTTCAACTATGGCCGATAACAATATAATACAAATGAAATGTATAAAATATTTTTTCAAGGACAAAAAACCTAAAATAATCATGTAGAAAAAATATAACAACTTGAAATATAAAAAGACAGTACAACTGACAAAATAGAAGTCATCAGATCACAAATGAAACTTTGAATGACTTACGGCATTACAGTCATAATTTATATAAAAACTAAATAAAAGAGGAACCCTGAGCAACACCTTTCTAATACACTTCTAGAAAAATGACTTATCTTCAGAATTAACACACTGGTATTTTTCAATTAACTAGGTTTTTAACCAAACACCACTAAAACTGTTTACCAAAAATATTCCTAAAGAATGTGTACCACAATTATTAAATATTTGGTTTTATTGCCAAGTATATTAAATTAAAGAGTTTATTTTAATTAATGCATAATATTTTCAGTTTTATAATGTTAAGCTGTATTGTTAAGTATTATAAGTTTATATTCTTTTGTGTCATGAATAAGATTATTGACAACTTGTCTATCTGATTTATAGTAAACCGAAGTTTGTGAAATACAAGGTATGTCTATTAATAGTGGGACTGATTAAATAACTCAACTTCATTTCAATGTATTAAATCAAAGTTGTGTCCTTTAATATACTCTGCATTTACACTAATACATTTTGAATTCTTGTTTTCTACTAATCAAAGGCATGGAAAAATTCAATTGCTATCAGCTGATTCAACAAATCCACATTTTCTTCTTTGCAGCACCAACTTACATAAAATATATCCGTTTAAGAATTACTTGAACTTTTGGCAAAAGATAAATTATAACAAGGGGGGGGGGGGGGGGGGGGGGATATGGAGGATTTTCAAATGTATTAAAGTTTTTTCCAAAAAGTAGTACGTGAGCTGGAGCGTTGCCCTGGTGAAGAATGACCACAGTTTTCCACATTTGTGGTCATCTTTCCTGTCTCTCACCTTTATCAAAACTTCCTTACAATAATGCCCGATAAATTTTGTGCCACCTAAAACCCGTTCTTCCAAAATCATACCTTTGATATCAAAAAACGCAATAGCTTGGCATTTCGACGTGCTTTTTACATTCTAGGTGATGACAGTGTTTCTCGGTGCATTGACTGTCTTTTGGTCTCAGAATCATACTGGAAGTCCCAGATTTCAACACAAGTGATTACTTTTTGAAACAACCTCGGATCAGCTTCAAGTTACTCCCGAGTGTTAAAACAAAATTCTTTGTGAAATGTTTTTGCTCGTGTTTTTATTGGATCAGATCCTTTCATTAATTTTCCACTGTAGACGAATAATCGGTTCGAACAGGTTTGTTTCGTAAATTACATTAAAATATATGTTTCAGGTATTGGTTTGATCATGCTACATTTATTATGGCTAAAAGGTTCACTGATGAAAACCTTCCTCCACCAAACTCAACTATTTACCAGTTTCCAGAAGATCTTCTGAAACCAAATATAACTTTTTTTATCAATGATGCTAATGAAAATAGAATGTCAAAAAATCAATTTGATTTTGCCAAGAGGTAAGTGACAATATTAAATTTTTATTTATTGTTGATAAAATGAAAAGCTTTTCACAGGCTGGGGTTTGCTCTATTTTACACTTTCAGTTATAAGAGTAGATTCAACCTACGACAACATTTTTTGTGTAAATCCTTTTACTAATATACTAGTAAAAATAGTAAATATTATTATCTATTTTCACTAATTGATTGTAGTGAGTTCAGTTGAAGTAAATAAGTGGTATCTTTGAAAATTCCTGATTAATACAGTATAGTTGAGGTTGTTTTTTTTTTTTTTTTATATTACTTCAAAGTTTTCTTAATTTGATTTCACTTTTAGTATTAGGCTTATATGACATGTATATTATATTTTATGGCGAATGTCGCCTCTCAATAAAATTTTATGTATTGTTGAAATTTATTTTGTAATATTTATTTTGTTGTTTTGTTATTTGGCTTTATTAGGTGATTAGTTTTTTTATAGTACATATGGCTGTATGGATTTTGTATTTGTCAATCGCTGCAAAACTAATTAACATATATATTTTGTGGGAGCTATTCATGTAAAAGTGTGAAAAATTTGTATTTTGAAGTTAAATTTCATTACTAGGCTATTTGATACATTTTAAAAGCTAAGATACATAATTTTTTTTCAAAGGTCAAAAAATGTTTTAAACTATCCACGGCAATTTCTTTTTTTCTTCATTTATTTACCATCCCAAATTTATGTCTACGATTGGTAACTGAATGATAAAGAGTAGTTGGATCAAAAAGTGTTGTAAACTAACTTTTGTTTCTGCTAAGTGTTTTGATTCTTTTTTATTTTCAGGCTCATTAAGGTCTTCAGTTACATCCGAGAGCCATCTGTTGTTGAAATTGTATGTCGAGGACCTCCAAAGTTAATTGTACAGAAAATGATGGACTATGTAAATGAATACCGACAAGATTAAATACAAACTTTTATAACTTGGATGTCTACTGTTTTTCTATTAAATTAAACTCACAAAATAAAAACTGCTTTGAATTAATTATTTGCAATGAATAGCAAAAAATGTGTGAACAGAGGTCTTTTTAATCAAAATACGATTTAAATGCTCTGGTAGTTAGGAAAATGCAGGAGGATTTATATTCCATATCATTATGGTTTAACTATAACAAATTAGCCCTTCATATAAAGAAAACTAAGCACATATATTTTTTGTTATCTGATTCATTTGCATTTTATAAACCATTATTTTATCATAGCCCATCAAACTGCAGTCGTTTTAAGTGATTGTGAAAAATTGATTCAATCTAAAAGTATTAAATATTTAGGTCTTATTGTTAATGAAAACTTACTGTGGAAAAGACATATTCAGAGTTTTAAACTTGCAATACCTAATTTACATTAAGGGTAGAATATTTAAGTTTACACAAATAGGATATGAACTTGACCTTCTACCTTAGCCAGAGATTATCCTAATAAACTATTTTTGAGCCTTGATAATAACGTTCAAATGTGATCTATAACTAATGCTGAATGAAGACAAGCGTAATATATCCTGACAAGCACAAACAAAGTTGAAGATAATGATATTTTCTCAAAAAAATATACATTTTCTTGGTCGGAACAAAAATGGAGACTTATAGTAATGTTTATTAAAGGAACAATACTTGTTTATGTGTTTGTTCTTACTATAAGTGGGAATTCCGGACAAGAAGAGAAGGACGTTTTACTTAAATGCATTTCTCATAGAACTTGCTAATAGGATCCAAAGGACCATCTGCATTGTCGACTGTCATACAATTGGCAGAACAAAATGGTAAATAAATGACATCAGGTACTAATTTGTTTGTATTTATAAAACATTTCCTTGGTTAGAACAAGAATGGAGACTTGGTAAGATTATTTGCAGAACATTATTTGTTTATGTGTTTGTTCATAATATACCGTAAGTGTACAATTTTATAATGGCAATTCTGGCCAATAAGAGAAGAACATTTAATTTGAATTCATTTCTGATAGAACTTGCTAATAATAGAATAAAAATGAAGTACACCATCTGTATTGTTTACTGTCATAAAATTGGCAAAACAAAATAGTAGGCCTAAATCAGCTTTCTGTTATAATAGGAATTCTCCCCAATAAGAGAAGAACATTTAATTTAAATCCATTTCTCATAGGACTTGCTAATAGGATCTAAAGGACATACAGCATCTTTTGTGTTGACTGTCATACAAGTGGCAGAACAAAATGGTAAATCAGTGGTGTCAGGTAATTTCAGGTCCGGATTTCCCAATAGGCACGGTAGGTCCAGGCCTATGAGCGCAAGCACCCAGGGGGCGCATGGCCGAGAAAAAAAACATCTAGAAATAAAAATAAATAGCCATTACTTAACATACTTTTTGAATTGATTACTAAAAAATCATTCTGATTTTGAAGTTCATTGGAACAAATAACTGTTGGTAAAGTTAAACTATTTTTACTTTATATCACAGTTTTTGTGTCACGTTATCAAAATACTTCATGTAAACTGTGTTCCTAAGATTAAACCTATTTTATAATGTATTTGCAGAGTTTTTTTATGTATTTGCCCAAATGACTAAATTGAACAAAACCTAAGTTATTGACATAGCAATGGCCATGCTTTAATGCGGGAATGCTCTGCAGGTTGGATCGTTTTGTTTCAGTCCCACAAACGTGAGCTCACTATTTAGTACATAGAATTACTAAAAGTGTTTTAATACGGCATTTTGTTAAGCCCAGAACCAAGTAAATTACTCAAAAAACTAGCAATGATAAAATTGCATTGTAAAGTGGTGTTTAAGCAATTAAAATATAGGCCTGATATGTTTTTTTAATAAAGGTTTTTGGGGAAGTAAATTTAACCAGACTAGGGGGCGGAAAAAATTATTGGGCCTAGGGGCGCCAAAATGCTAAATCCGGTCCTGGGTAATTTGTTTATGGTTAAAACATTTCCTTGGTTAGAACAAGA
>JAGFPH010000096.1:759073-807679 GCA_018207615.1 Philaenus spumarius
GAAGAACATTTAATTTAAATTCATTTCTCATAGGACTTGCTAATAGGGTCTAAAGGACGTACAGCATCTTTTTGTGTTGACTGTCATACAAGTGGCAGAACAAAATGGCTTTAGTTAATTTGTTTGTTTTTATAAAACATTTCTTTGGTCAGAAGAAGAATGGAGACTTATTAATGTTTATTTACAGTATTTATTTGTTTGTTCTTAGTGTAATTGCATACTGTTATAATGGGAATTCCGGCTGGCCATGAAGAGAATGATGTTTTAATTTATTTCAGACTGAGTAAAGAAATTAAACATATTGTTAGGCAAGAGATAGGTGAATTAACAGAATAATAAGAGTTATTCGTGGGAAACCGGGACAACACAGGATAAATTATACTGAAATTTCTACAAATGTAAATTGAAATCCATAATTTAAATTTAATCCTATCAATATAATCTGCACATTTAAGAAAAAGAAAAAAACATTACCGTACTTAGATTTAGATTTTTATTGGAGTGTTAAAATCATCTATTCAATTATTAAGTATTAGAACCTAATCAGACCCAAATTTAGAATGGAACAAATAAATAAATGAGATGTCTCCCCAGCTTATTTTAATTTATTAAATAATAAGAGTATAATTTAGAATCAGTAGTTGTCAATAAAAAGTTAAATTATATTCATATTAATCTTTTTTTGATGAAATTGTCATTATGATGTCCCAAATTAAAGGTATACCTAATTAATTTTTGCATTTAATAGTTTGCAAGAGTAAGCCGTCGGTACATTATATTTTTGTTTTCCGTTATATTTTGATAGTAATAGACTGCTTTAAGGAAATCCAACAACACACTATGTACCTTTTAAAAAGAATTTGAACTTAGTAAAATCTGTGGTTTTATTCAAATATAATGTCCACAATGTCCACATGTTCCATAATGTCTTAATTAAAATTGTATTTTCTTCTTTAATATTCTTGATGTTCTCTACCACAGATAGCCTTTGATAAAACGTTGCAACCAAACCTACAATGATCTAATGCACCACAGAACCACAAATCTTACTACTTGTTGAATAGATAAAAGTAAAAATCACTGACATCTGGAAAACGTTTATATCGTTAACCCTTTCCTGGAGTCATGAGCTAAAGTTGGCAGAGAAGTGATGTCTGAAACCTGAATAAAACAATGATACATAAACAACAGAAATTGCTATAAGGGCAGCGATAGGCTGTGTCCTTTTGCTGCTTTGTTCTTGTATTGCAGTATAAGTAGCAGTGGTTTTGAAATTTCCTTGTTTGTCCCTCTGGTGTCAAAAGCAGCTGAGGAAAGTGGTGCCTCATCAGGTGCATTGGATGTTTGTCGCCACTTGGTACTGCTGGTATCTGCACAATTGCATTTTCTTTTCTCGATATATCTCAAATATATGGGGAGACCTTTAATATCGAAGAGCTATACAATAATAAATTATGCCAAATACACATGTACACATAATAAACACAAAGATCTAATAAAATATGGCATAAGAATAAATGGTGAATTACTAATTAATTTACCTTGTTTGTGAGGTGATATTGTGAGGTGATTTACATAAGGATTGTTCGGCAGTATCACCTCACAAACAAGGTAAATTAATTAATAACAATCCAGTTGGGCTACTTCTATTGCGCTACAACACTACACTTTGATAATTATTCAAGAATTTTCATTTTACGATACAGTACCACAACTCTAGTTGCATTAGTAAAGAATTAGGTCCTTAAGGTACTACTTCTTAACAAATAGAATTTAAAAAAAAAATATAGACTGTGAAAAAGTAAATATTTAATTTGTCTTATTAATCGACCAGTTGGGCCCATATGGTAAAATAGTGTGAATAAATAGAAAAATAATTTTAAAGGATTTAGGTAGATTGGCAACACAGTGACTCGTAATTTGTTTTTAAAAAATATTTAAATCGCAATAAATAATTTTCAACTTCTTAACTTTTCCCTGGAATAATGAACTGAGAATGAAAGTTCATCCCAACTGAAGTGATCTTAAGCGTGAGAAATGAAAGTTTAATCTAAAGTTTAAGAAAACATATCCTTTAATGTTTTAAACCTTAAAAAAAATAATTTTAGACAGTTTAATATTTTTGATATATTTACAGGCTGTTTTATAAAACTACAACGTTCATGCTGTATGTATTGATTTTAGTTACAAAACAAAAATTTCAATAAAATTTTTCATTTTCTAGTTCGATTGTGATATTAAGGAAATAACTGCCTAAATTTAGTTTTTATCACAAAAGTTGTTATTATATCAAGACTGAGAAATTAACTGCAAGTTATGTAATAACACATATTTTGAATATAATATTGTTAGTTTAACCATTCATGAAAAAATTAAACAGATGTTAGGATAAATAGTAGTTGTTTTCAAGCCATTAAATTTCTGAGAAAATCCAAATGTCTAATTATACTCCCTCTTTCTTAATTTATACATTGTCCCTTTGTACTCTTGTTCATTAATTTACCTTCCCATTAATAATGAACACAGAATAATGCAAACTCATTAATACAATTAGAAATTCAATTATGTACCTCCACTCCTTATGCTAATCGATGCCGGTATGAAATAAAAATACCAGTTTATTTATTTTAATATTTTAGATAAGAATCTTCAGAAATATTTACTATATAGTTGATCAAATAAAATCAACAGCTCTAGACGGTTATGTGACAGTTGGTTCAATGACATCATAGACTGGTACATATGTTATTGTTTGATATAAAAATTCATTATTTTTAAACTTGCAAGTATTTAAAAAACTGTCTAAGGTAACCTTAGAATGATGGTTATAGAAAACAAATAAATATACACCAAATATATTAGGTGTAAAATGTTGTTATCTCAGGATATATTTACAATTTCTATTGCTATTTTGTTTATTCAAATTAGTGTTGTTTACGTGTGTGGCTATAGTCGCCAACGTAAGTTTAAAAAAAATTATTATATTAATTTTTCCTGTAACCTTAGTGTAAGAATCACTTAGAATAAAACATTTTAGCTGGAGTCAAACCTAATTTTTCACCTGTGGATTGACTTTTTATTATATTTTGAATTATGTTTACTATTTTATAAACTTTCCACAAACACAATCACCTAACTTTAAGAAGCATATACCACAAAAATACTTCTAACACTTAAACTTTTAATTATTATATATAAAAATATCTTTAAAATTTGATTTAGAGATTGGCTATTGAGATATAAATTTATCTGGTTGTATCTTACTGTACAGCTCACTGATGTGAGAATACCCTCTTGTTTATTACTTGAGGGTAGTATAAAAGAAACCTATTTTCAAATTTGTCGTACGTGTTGTGAGATCATGTCGGTTATTTTGTATCAAAAATCCAGTTTTCATGTAATATTTCATCAAATGAACATTTAAAATATTTATAACAGTCTGTTTTTTGAAAATGATTTGTTAAGTTATTATTGGGTTAAAAATCCTCTTAAGGTAAGGATTATTATGACCAGATGCTTCTAATATTAGGTATAAATGTAAGTCACTTACATTAAGTACAGTAGCCTCAATCTTGGAGTGTGTCTAAATGGAGTAAGTAAAACTATAAGAAAGTGAGACGCAGTCCGTTACGGAGTTGTAACTTTTTTAGTTAAATGGAATTTGTGAACCTAGTTTTTGTGGAATTGGTTGTACTGCCAAGGCAGGCTCGGGGGGAAATAGAAGGAATGACACGCCCATTAGGCCAGACACATTCCTAATCCGAGGATACTGTTTCTTACAAAACAAACAAAAATATAAACCTTAAACTGAAAAATACTACTTCTATCAAATATGAAACATAATTTTTCGACACATTAATTATAATGTAGTAAGCTAAATTGTAATTACTTTCAATAAAAGCAAACAGCAAAACAATAAAACCATGAGTTAGACTATATAAATTTCCTGTTTAGGGCAAAAACAAACAAAATAATAATAAGAAAAAATATGTATATTTACTTAATACAAAGAAGTGAAAGAGGGAAATGCAGCCGTCCGAGTTCACACAAAGTACAATTTTAAAATGTTACAATTTTATAGGATTTATAAAAATATTAAACTCAAATCGCCTTCTATCATTTGGTTACAGATGATTGTTTTTTATAGCATCCATAATGCACTAAACTGCCTACAAAACACAAAGTGCATGTGCATTTTAAGCATTTAAATCTCAGAACTACTTACATCACTAAACTAGCATTCATTCACATACACTCAATAATATCATTCACTTCTCTTTTCTTATCTTCAGAAAGGACATTAAAGTATACGTCATGATTTTGTTTTCAATTCCTTAATAATTAATTTTATGAACCCATATTTATTTAAACATGATTTAATATATTCAGGTAAAAAATTAAACATCTTTGGTGCTAAATATGTATAAAATTTCATAAATACTGATAAGTTAGGCTTAGTTAATTAACATTAAATATACTTCTTAAAGTTAAAATACGTTTTTTATTGGCTAAAGAAATTTCTCAAAACTTTATGAACATTTAAAAAAAAGGTAGTGATGAGTGTTCGACTTTATGTTTAATGCACATTAAATTTCACATTAAGGCGTTCTACTGTGGATTTTTAATTAACTTATTACTTTTGACTTTTTAACCTTAAATTTAAACATGTTTTGATTCTGTTAAGACCCAGAATTCTTACTATAAAAATTGTATTAATTCTTTTGAAAGATTAATAAATGGAATGGTAGAGTAAAATAGTTGGATCACGCAACTAAACCGCTGATGTCAGTTGAGCAAATTTTCAAAATTGAGTTTATATGTTTTATGGTTTTAACCAACTATTGTGAAATTGGTCTATTCACAAAGCCTGTGTGTACGAATGTACAAAATATATTAGTAAAATTTGTTTGCACCTCAACCTTGTGGCCTTGAATTATGTACTGGTTCGCTTCGCTTGCAACAGAAAAACTCGCTTTGGAAGATTGCATCCATGTCGTAGGCCTCAGATCAGAATGCGGTAAAATCCCCAATGTGAATTTGAACCGTATTTTATGTTTGGATAGATTTTAAGGGAACCAGAAGCGCTATAAGGTTGTATAAAAAAAACAAAATGTGCAAAATAATCTCCTATATTGATTTTTTAGACAAAACCCAAAAAGTTTTATTCTAGTACGAAAAGTCTCAAAAAAGTACAGTTGAACTTCGATTATCCGAAGTAGGTTACCTCGGATAACACAGACTCTGTCAATAATCGAGAGAATAACTTATGGTAAACTGTTGAAATCAATAAAAACCAAAGGTATGAAAAAAGCATCTACTATATTATCAAATGAAAAACTAACATTCAAATAAAATACAAATACAAAATGATAAAAAGAAATACATAGGCTACAGTATATGTTCCAGTTAAAAAAATTATTTCTTGAAGAAGGCCATAAAAGTGTTTTCTGTTTGATAGGACTCGCTCTTTCGGTCATGTGCTGTTTCTATTTTTACACTACTGGTTTTAACTGGTTTACACTGCATATTGTCATAACACAGCGAGTTTGAGTTTTATTGAACAACAATACATTTAGTGAAAAAGCATTAACAAAACTATATTTATGATTAACAAAGCATTGGAATTACTGTATTGTAAAGTATTAAAAACTGTGCGTTTTATTTACCGGAACCATTTTTGATGAAACAGTATATGACTAATATAAGTATAGTACAGTGGATTTGCTGCTATATGCGGATTTCACTTTGTGCAATTACTTTACCGCATGCGCCTACCGCAAACCGAACTTCTGATCTTTTATTTTTGACTACGTCAGTTAACCCAGAACTCGGTTAGTAGGGGCTCGGATAACCGCGGCTCTACTGTACTTCCAACTGTTGGATTTTGTTGGCTAACGAACTATTTTGAGCGACTTAGAAAACCAATGAGTTGAATATGTTATAGGTAAATTACCTTAATTTTGACTCCGTTAAACAATCCAAAGTAGAATCCAACAAATTTATTACAGGTTTTGATGGCAATACCGTCATTTTCAGATGCATACATTGTGTCTAATCTAATGTGTGTACCAAATCGGATTTAAAATGTGGCTGAAAGTATGCGAACACATATATACATATAAATATAGAAAATTTAATGACATCACAAAACATGTTCTAGGGACCATGATTAATGCTCATTGACCACTCCCAACCTCACATTAGATTACAAATTTGATTTTACTGGGGTGGAGTCCTCCTTGGAGAAGGCTTCCTTACACATCAACCTTTGGTTTATTGTGCCCCCTGTGTCCCACGTCTAGCACGTTAGAAGCCTGTATCCCTTGTGAGATCCAGGATTTTCTCCACCAAGTATGTGTCTTCTTCGTTCCCTGGTTGTTGGATTCCAAAGAGCCTCCTCCTACGCTCCAGGATCTCGCACTCAAATATGACTTGTCTTGTGACTCTTCTGCCTGATTACAAAGCCGACAGAGTTGGTCGCCTTCAAGGATTCCCACTGTTGCTAGATGTTTCCTGAACTGACCATGTCCAGTAATGAATCCTACGGCTCTTTTAAGCTATGGTCGGTTTAACTTGATTAGGGCTTTAGTAAGCTTAGTATTTGGTCCCTTGATCAATCATTCACTCTGCGTGTGCCCGGGTAATCTACACCATCTCTGGCGTTGCTCTTTCCTGGCGCAGTTTTTTACTGCGCTCTTGGCCAAGCTACGGCTAATGCAGCGCATTGGTTCTGGCCCCATGAATGGTGCAGTTGCTCCTTTCTTTGCAAGTGCATCCACCATCTCATGTCCTGGATAGGTCTCACCTTAACTGAAATAGCTTCTCTTTCCTATGGAAATTTGCCAATAAAAAAACATAAAAACCTATTTGAATTTAAAGTAAAAACAGTTGGTACTTGGTGAAACTCCATAATAGGGATAGAAATAACCAATTGGTAAAATTTCACAATTATAATTTATTACTGAGCAACATATGTTTCGCCGTCTGGAAATTAATAGATCTGTTTTTAAAAATCATACTTATAACTTAAATGACCAAATTTTTCTCAATCCATCCCCCTTGTTAAAACCTATTATGTAACCACACCTTGCCCTTGAAGTGTTTTCCTAGGTCACATTCCATTGCCATTACTGGTCATTTCAGTTGTCACTCCCACTCCTTCTATTTTTGTTTGTATGTTAGTTTTAAGATACTTGCTGTATTTCAATTTAGTAGCCTGCTGATGCCTAACGGCGAAACATATGTTGCTCAGTAATAAATTATAATTGTGAAATTTTACCAATTGGTTATTTCTAAACCTATTTGCATTGATTATTAGCTTATGGTAGGTAAGGTCCATATTAACTTATTTTACTTTAAAGATACTTCTTTAATTGAATGTATTTCACAGAACAGCCTCCTTTGGGAGAAGATGGATTTGGTGTGTACTATAGCGAAAAAGATGTGCTTGACATTTTTAACAGACCAGAGGTAAATCAATAAACATAAAATACTAAAACACATTTTTTTTAGTTTAAATCGATTTATTGTGAAGTATTGTTTATTTCCATTGTTTTTTTATTTAATTTTTTCAATATATTTTGTAACAGCTCTCATAAATATAAAGTTAACTTCTGACTAAAACTTTGCGCCCTTAATTTTTATTCAATAACTATGTCATATCACCAATCAAAAAGTTGATCACATTCCGTAATGCAAGTTCACTTTTTTCACAAACGTTTTTGCAGGTCTTTTTATTGCCAACAGTTCTTGGCAAAATATTTGTTTAAATACTTAGCGGTTTAACCAGTATATCAAGAAAAGAAGGCAAAACAGTTCATTTCTGAAAAAATTCAAAGCACAGACGGTCTTAGAGACCTCTTTGTTTGTAGCGAGTGTGAAGATAGCTTTGAAGGAGAAATTGATGCCTAAGGCCACCACCAACATTGGACTATGTTGTATCCAACATTCCTTCATTTTTTCTCACCGTTTTTAGTCTGGATGATCCTCAAATACCATCAGTTAGAGAGTCCTTTCCAAACAGTTTTACCCTATCATTTGTCCAACCATCAACCTTATTTCACTTCCATCAAGTGTGTTTAAGCTTTCTCATTGATATCTTCTCTTACCTTCTCAGTTCCATATCCTTTTCATCTGCAGATAACCGGCCAACTTTTGGAGTTCCAGTTCGCTTTGTCATCAATTTTTAAGCTTTCTCGTGTCCTTCATGGCCAGTTTCAAGGATTTAACTTGTTTGTCAGTCGGCAATGCCTAACTAATCTTGAAGTGGTTTTTCAAGCCATCGTGGTCTTTATAGTTACTTGACTATTGAAGCATATTGCCTGTACCTGTACTACTTAAGTTTGGAATTTGTTTTATACAATTATATAGCACAAGTTATTATTTATGAATATAGAAACATGAGTCTTAAAATTGTGTGCCGATCAAAACCTTTTCATTAATTTGCCTAATAAAAATTACAGCATGGTGCTCTTGTTGTTAATTTGAAAATACAGTGCCTGAAACTTACTTATGAATAGTGTACATTCTGTGGATTTTTTCCTTTGTCGTTATTCATTTACAAAATATTTTCGTTTCAATTTAATTTTTTTTTTTTGTGGAAAGGAGAACAAAAAATAATGATTAAAATAACTCACCAAACTAAATACATGTCTACAAAGTCTACTGACTAATTCTTGAGACACTGAACAAGAAAGTATTTTATTTTCATTTAAAATACAGATTGTTTATAATATGAGACTGTCTGTATTACAGTTTCGAGACTTGCCTGCAGTAAAAGCTGCACTTTATACATATAAAGAGATATGTGGAAATAAATCATTTAATCTTGAACATGTGGATATGAAAGATCTTCAAATACCCCTCGAGCATCGGCAACCATTTATTCTTGTTGAAGGAACGCATAGAAACAGTTAGTACATCTTTACTTTTAATATTAAATCAATAAATACAATAAACACTATAGCCCAGTCGGTATAGGTTACAACTACCAGTAATTTGCAATACGGCTGAATTTTTTTTTTATAAGTACATTAAAGTATGTAGATTAACATAAAAAAAAGTTTACCAGTCTATCGATTTCCCAAAGTCGAAAAAAAATCGATTATCATTTTTTTTCGATTGTCCTTAATATTTCGAGCTGGGATGAAGATAGAGGAAAATAAAAAATACCACCGTGTAGGGGAGGTATTTTTTAACAAATAAGGTATGTATTTGTTCATCTTATTCATATATGAAGCGTTGGCTCATTCTAAATTGGCCGAATTTTAATATATCGAATTGAAACTTGACATAGGAGTTAAAATATATATTTTAAACATTTATGCTGAGTCTCAGCTTGTTATCTTGAAAATGACCCGATCTAGGAGTCGATTTCGATTATCAATTTTAGGAGTACCGGACCCACGAACTAATTTCAATCTATTCCAGTTTCGTCAATTTTTGGAATATCAACATCAAATTTGTTTTACAAGTTGAGTACACCAGTATAAATATTCTTAGTAAGTATGAACCATTTTTTTCATGTTATTTTTAAAAACGAGGCGCTTGAAAATGGTCTTCTGTTTTACCTATCTCGTTTTAACTATAACACTTTTGGATTCAACGACTCCATTTTCGACATTTTTTAACATATCGATTTAAAAATTGGTACAGAAGTTAAAAACACAATTGTTTTTTGCTATACTTATTTTAAAAACTATATTTAAAAAATTGACTAATCTGCAGCCGATTAACTCAAGCGTTTTGATGAAAAATCTAAAAAGGTCTAAAATTATACTTTTTTAAGTTACTTGTGCTTTGAAAAGTAAATAATAAAAAAGGTTTATACTCCTTGATCTTGTTTGAATCTATATATTTAACTTGTAAAAAAACTTTCAGGTTGATATTTTGAAAATTTTCTAAACTGGAGCTGTTTAAAATGAATTGGTGGGTCCGGTACTCCTAAAATCGAGAAACCCATTAATAAGTCAAGTGGCTCTAGATCGGGTAATTTTCAAGATAACAAGCTGAGACTCAGCATAAATGTTAAAATATATATTTTAACTCCTATGTCAAGTTTCAATTCGATATATTAAAATTCGGCCAATTTAGAATGAGCTAACGCTTCATATATGTCCCCTTTTAGTGATTTCCCCTGCTGCAAATTACATACCTGCATTATCGAATTTTTTCCAGACAAACCATTGCTCGGACGAAATAAATACATATAACCTTTTTTGTTATAAAATACCTCCCCTACACGGTGGTATTTTTTTATTTTCCTCTATCTTCAGTCCAGCTCGAAATATTAAGGATAAACGAAAAAAAAAATGATAATCGATTTTTTTTCGACTTTAGGAAATCGATAGACTGGTAAACTTTTTTTTATATTAATCTACATACTTTAATGTACTTATAAAAAAAAAATCAGCCGTATTGCAAATTACTGGAACTTTTGGTCTAAATTGACCTCTACCGACTGGCCTACTAGTCAATAAGGACAATTTAATAATCTGATAGTGATTTAAATTTAGACCATCGGTGATTTAGTTGCCATTTATTCAAGTTAAAAGTGAAGAAACCAATCCTGAAAATATAGATTAGGAACAGCTGAAGCAATTATCGAAGTGACAAAAATGTATGTTTTAAAATTGTTAATAATGTAAAAAAGTGGCAAAAAATATACTGAAGTGAATTGGAAATTGTTTGAGCTAATGCAGTAAGTTTAGCAGTAAAAATAAAAGTTTATCACTAAAAATACACATTTTAATGTTTAAGATGTAAATAACTAAGAAAATCTAATATGTGCTTTATATTTTCTAAAGTATTGCTGGTCTGTAAAAATAATTCTCATAAATTGGTACATAAGTATTGATATAAAGTTATGTCATATTTCAAATATATTTAGATTAAATTACCGTAGGCCACGGTTTAGTGAAATTTAATTTTGGTTAACTAATGTAGTAGTCTACTAATAACAATTTTTAACTGCGTTCTTACCTAATTTCTACTTCAATTTTAGCCTACTATTATGTGAAAAGTGATTGTCCTCTACAAAACTAGTAAAATAAACTTTAGAAGATTTTACAACAGGAGTTAAAAATAGTATAAACATGCAACTTCATGTGGCTTACGTGCACCGATTTTCCTAGTTACTACATAGGTCAGGCAGGACGTACCTTCCACCTAAGATTTAAGAAGCACCTACCAACAAAAAAGCTGTTACAAACTTTAGTTATCCAGGCACCTCATAAACAACTGCCACTTATATTAAAAAAAGTGAAAACTGCGTGTGTGAAAAAGTGGTCAAATTATGAAAGCCATTGAAGAATTTGAGATTTACAAAGCAACAATTCTAAAATTTTATTAAATTATCAAATATGATATTTGAAACGTTAATTCAGCTACAAAACCCATCATCGTCTTCGGCTGATAGGACATAGAAGAACCAAACCGGCCCCTTGTCCTCACTCACCGTTTAGACAGTATTTCTCTAAATCAACATATATTTATTCATATATTTTGAACTGTTAATGATCTCCACATGGAGTGAGATGTTTTTTTTATCCTCATGATGTGTGAATAGTAGCTTAAACTGAAGTAAAATAGGTAAGAAATGTAATTAGTAGGTAAGAAACTTGTACATTAATATACCGAAATGAAAACAAATTTTATAAAAGCATTTGGACCTTAAAAACTAAAATTCCACAAAAAATTTTACACTTAATCTAACATTTTGTCAGCTATATGTTTTATTTTTTCAGGTAGAATAATAATTGCAAAAGAGCTTGCAAATTACCTACGTGGAGTTTATCTCGGCAATCCTCCCCGGTCTATGGTGACATTGAGGAAAATGTTCGATAGAAGTGGAGGAGTTTTAAGAAAAGCATATTTCTCATTATGTATGTATGTTGGGGCTCATCATGTTGTTGAAAATTGGGCCACTATGCCAGTGGTTTCTTCAGGGTAATTACAACCATTTTACGATTCAAGTCTTTGAAAAATTATCAAATTATTGCTCTTTACCAGTTACTCAAAAGAGATATTATGATCTATTTTAACAGCCTTGTTAAATATGGTGTTATGGGGAAGTTCTTCAAAGAGAAGCTCTTACTGTTTTCCACATTACCTTCTAATACAAGAATACAATATACAGTATGACACATACAATAAAAAATTTTAAAAAATAATTGTGAAATATGAATAATTGCCTTTTTAGCAAAAGCTGTTCTGCATATATTGACAGGAATTTAGAATCAAAATTTTGTATTGCTGAAACAAAATCCCGTAGAAACTTGATTGTCCAAGTTTCCAGATTATGTGATGAAAATAAAAAAAAAAAAATAAATAAAAACTTTATTTTTATCAAAATTAATTCTGTTAACTTACAAATAAATGTAAGTTACCTGAATTTATTGATTCTGATAATGAATTCATAGCTTGATATGATTTCTCAAAATAAGAAAATATATAATAAAAACTTTTGTGTTAGATTGAACAGAAAGAACAGAAAACAGTAGTTTGCCGCAATGGATGGGTGATGTTTATCGGACGGGAAGTAAAGTGAATGACCAAGCAGTCTTGTTTCTGTTATACCCTCCCTTCATCGTGGCCTCATATTTATGACTCTATGCTTTTATACTAGTTGTTCTTCCCCCTGCTACTGCATTTTGTTCTTTTGTTTTTGGTCGGTGTTAAACTTTGTGAATGAAAGTTTATTATGAGTGGAAAGCGAAAGTGAAAGACTTTTTTAAAAGTGTGTATAAAGTTATAGCTTTTTAGTGTGTTTTATTTATATATCTTTCTATAAATATAAATGTTTGCAATGCAAGGATTTTAATTTGTTCTTTTCATAAATAATGTAAAATGTCTCTTAAAATTTTTGATTTTATTACAGTATCAAATTTCTTTAATTTGAGTACATTATCAAACCTTCTTTGTTTATTTAAAACTATTTATATTATTTAAAGCCAAATAAAATATATTTTGAAGTAAGTGTAGCCCCAAATCACCCTATAAAGACATAAATAACACAGGAACTCGCACGTCAATGGTTTTCTCACAGCCAACCGTATTATCCTAGGTCCCAATTACCTCGGATAATTGAGGTTTTACTGTATTATTTTTAAATCACAGAAATTTTAATTATAAAAAACACTCAAATTCTAAAGTAACTTACTAAGAAAATAATCAACTTTAATACATCACACGCGTCAAACAGTTAGACACCGTAGAAGGGAGTAACTTTGTTTTTGTGTGTTTGGCAATACTTTTGAAGCGGGATTGATCAAGTAGCTTTTACTGTCAGTTTTAGCATTTGGGGGTATTGGTATCAAACGGTAATTGTTTATATTAGTGTCAATGATTCGCTGTATGTTCTGTGTAGAGACATTCTGCTCGTTCTATATCGTTTTCAATGTTGTGGAGTTTGGCTTGGCACAAGACCTAGAGTTTGTTTAAGAAATTGATTGCAAAATTAGGTAATTTTATTAGTTTACTTATATAAACACTTTTATAAGAATATAATATGAATACAACAAATAAAAATAAACTAAAAATCAATGATGCGGAATGAGAATCCACTCACGGATGACAGTGTTACAAGAGCCCGCACATACTCTCAAGGGTTAATGAAACTTCTTGAAAAATCTAGTAAAATTAAGATAAATAAAATGTCTACTTTTTCCAATGACCACACCATGGTTTTTGAAATCTTTTAAAAAAATTACCACACCATGTATCGAAAATCGGAAGTTGATTTAAAATTTTTGGAGAAAATTCAACTTTCCATCTGTAAAAAAACTAGATATTCCAATTTCCCCTCGTATTTATTTTGTCAGTATCATCGTATATTTTAAGTTTCATACAATAGTGGACCATAGACAAATTCATAAGGTATATCAGGCTTCCTTATACAACTATTTCTCCTGCAATTTCTTTGGCAATCAGTGGCTGTCCAAAGCTAAAATTAGTAGGGATGCTGCACCAGAAAATGTTTAGCCTTTATTTTCTTAGAAAGTGTCTAGTATTAATCTGCCAGGTATAAGTCAATAAATTATAACCTTCCCTAACACTACCTAACTAAACTTTGTATTCTTAATTTTAATTTAAACTAAGATATATTTTTACTTTAACAATGACCAAAGGGTCACTTTTTGCTTGTGCAAACATAAATATTTCAGCTGTCTGATAAATTTATAGTAAATAAATTTGTTCCTTCTGAAATCATAAACTCATTACTACACGCAGAGTAAAACAACCTTCCAAGGAATACCTTCCACCAGAATGCCAAGGTTGGAACTGCAGGAGCAACTTGTTCTCATTCTCCCTCACACGTAGATTCCTGAGAGCACATGCACACAACAGCCAAACACTACAAAGCGCACAATGATTTTAGTATTTTTTTCATAAACTGGGGGATGGCTACTGACATTAAGCTTAAGGATTATATATTGTACAAGTTTAAAAAAATAATTAAAGAAATAAGGACTCATTATATTAAATGTTATTTAGCCTATAATATTAAGTGGAAATATTGGGTGCTGCAGTTGTACACTGTGCCTAAACGCCAGCCAACACTGGTAGCAATTTACCAAATAAAAAAAATGATATCAGACAAAATTCCTGTAAAAAAGACATACTGGGAATATTTAAGGGAAACCTGTTTATTCCATGGGACTGCTATAATTTTATTATAAATTATAATAACAAGGCTAATAGAATGTACTAAATAGCTGGAGGCTGCTAGTTAAATAAAACAAATTTCATATACGGTATTTATATAATTTGTTTTTATTTTTGCAAAGCTTAAAGAAAATATAAATTCATTATTATAATGTAATACTTGTTCCAGCTAAAATTCTAAAACACGTAGGTTACTAAACTTTCAGATTTTAGCCAAACCTACTGTTTGATTCAACTTCGTAAATCGATTTCAAACAAATAAATGTTTTTAATTTCAGGTTTTGGCTGGACCAAGCAGCCTTCTCAATTGCTCATAGATACACTTTAGATAAAATGCCCACTAGAGAGTCTGATTTGTTTAAATGGCCTCGAGATCTCATCAAACCTGATCTCGCATTCTTCATCAATATACCAAAAGTAAAATATGGTGACGCTCCACCAAATTTGTTTAGACCAAGGTACAGATTAGTTAAATTAGTTAAATGTTAACACAGGTTATTTGTTTACTATAAGAATTTGATTGTAAAGAAAGTGGATATTTTACACAATTTGAAAAATATAAATATAACCTCATGAGGTGGAAGCTTAACTAATTGGTAAAAAGTAACAAAATTCAACTTGTTTTACACATAATTAATTGGAATTTATTTGTATGCAAATTCTTAACTATACCTTGACATTATGAGGGAAAGAGTGGGAAATTGAAAAGAGGAAGCTTGATGAAAAAAATGATAAATATTTAGTACATATTTTAAATTCCTTAGAAGTAAACAATTCAACTGTTGTGTAGAATAATTTAATATATATAAATAAAGATAAGTAGTCATTCAGTTTGAAAGAAATGGAAACAACACTAAATATTTGTATAATATTAAAAGTGATTTCAAGCATGTGCTGCTATCTGTAGGTACAATAAGAATCAAGCTGTGAATCTTGTTGAGAAGGATTCCAATTTCTTAAGGACATTGTGTGCATTATACAACATTATTTTTTTGTATAATCTTAAAAAAAAATACATTAAAACAAAATTTCTTGATATCATTTATAAATAATGAAATTACTATGTATACAAAGAAATGTGTACCTGAATGATTTTGTTGTAATAAAACAAACCTTAAAATTTGTTTGCCATTTAAAGTACTATTGTTATTCAGAGGTTGTAACCACTGTTCTCAGTGGGACTTAAGGCCTCTTTACATGGGTTGAGTAGTCAGGCAAGTGCTTAATCGAGTTAAGTAATTTGACCCCTGGAAACACTCATTTTAGGCAAATAGCAAGTCAAGCGGAGAATTACAAGTCGAGACAAGTAGGTAATCACATGTGGTAAAATAACTTGACCATTTGATTATCCTCACTACCAAAATTCTCTACTTAATTTGTGTGGGCAGAAACGTTTCAGTTGAGTCAAACGCGTGGTCAAATAAGGTTTACAGGAGACTCTGTTGTGCCTGATGAAAGTGCCTGAAGAAGAAACTTAGAATTTACTCAATATTTATCAAGAGTACCAATGTTTGTGGAATATGAGTAGTATACGAGGTGTAGCTAGAAATAACAAGACTGGTTTTCTGTGAGACAAACGGCGAGAGCCTCAAGGTCAAACGCCATATTGCCGAGTAGCCTGATATCCCCCTCTACATTCCAGCCGGTTCGACGACACTAGCTTACTCAGTTGGGCCACAGCCTTCATTCGTGTCAGACTGTGTATCTGTTGTTTGTCGGAAAAATGGTGGTCGCTTTACTTGAGCAACGTGTCAACGTAAAATTTTAAGTGAAACTCGGTAAATCAGCAACAGAGACCTATTCTCTCTTACAACAAGTGTATGGGAATGAATGTATGTCATGTAGTCATGTACACGGGTTTTCGAGTGGCATAAACATTTCAAAGAAGATATTGAAGATGATCCAAGCCCAGGTATTCCTTCAACTTCGAAAACGGATGAAAAATTGAGAAAACATGCAATCTCATCCTTCAAGATTGCCGTTTGAGCACCCGTGCAGTTGCCGAGACTGTAGGAAACATCAAAGAATCAGTTCGACAAATATTACATGAACATTTCAACATCAGAAAAGTGTGTTCCAAAGTGGTTCCCAAAATCCTCACACCTAAACAAAAGGATTCACGGATGGAAATTTGTTCTGATATCTTGAAAAATATCAAGAATGATCCTAAACTGTTGAAAAGAGTAATTAATTACGTGTGACGAATCATGGTTTTTTACCTAATTGTTTAGAAACTAAGCAATAATCAATGCACTGGAAGAGTTCTCATTCACCAAGACTGAAGAAAGCTTGAATGTTCAAATCAAAATTCAAAGCCATGATGATTGTTTTTTTAGATATCTATGGAATTCTATATGTAAATTGGGTTACTGAAGGTCAAACAGTGAATAAAGAATATTATGTTGAGGTTCTAGCCACTCTCCGTGAGCGAGTAAGAAGTAAGCGACCAGAATTGTGAAAAAACAAGTCGTGAATTCTTCATGAGAACAATTACCCGCCCTCACTGCACTGACTGTTAAGTCATGTTTGGCCAAGCATCTCTGTGATGGAATATCCACCCTACTCACCATACCTAGCTCAGTGTGACTTTTTGTGTTTCCAAAAGTGAAGGAAGCTTTGAAAGGAACCAGGTTTGATACACTGGAAGCTGTGAAGGAAAAAGTGACGGAGACCATGAACATGCTTTCAGACAATGACTTAAAACACTGTTTTGAACAGTTTAAAATTTGAATGAAAAGGGATAGTGGAGGGGAGTATATTGAAGGGGATAAAGTGCAAGTTGTAAAGGAAAAATAATAAAAAGAGTTACACCAAAAATCCAATTTTTTCTAGCCGTACCTTGTACACTATAAAAATAAGAATGTGAGAAAAGCCGCAGAGGAAGATTAACTTAGAAAGTTTATAAATAAGGATTTGGACTCATAAAATTGAAAACGAAAATTATAAACTTAAGAACAACTAATAACCAGAATTTATACAGATTATGCGATCAAAAAAATCGGCAGTGGTTCAGATAATTTACATTTTCCTACATCCTTTGTCTACCTAATTCCTCTTCTAAAATTTCTGCCATTTTATTAATTTATGAGTGTAATTGAGAAACTCTGGCTAAGCACTTTTGCAACATTTTACAAATAGACGACATTTTGTTCATCAACACTCCACTTGACTACTATTGCCTTGACTACTGGGCTGCCAACTTGATTTACCAAAAACACAAATATGGACAAGTAGCTCTAGTCAAGTAAAGTTGACTTTACTCGCCTGACTACTAGAACCGTGTAAACTAACCTTAACAGTTAAATATAAAAGATGAGATAGAAGAGAGAAAACATTTGTCAAAACCAGAAACCATCAAACTGTATAATCAAGGAGTGCGAGGAGTTGAACATTTTTATTGTTTAATAAGTATTTGCAGGACTTTTGTAAGGTCAAAGTAGTGAACAGTCCGAATAATACACTACGCAATTGATTTATAACAAAGAGTTAGTAGAACATCAAGAGATGCCACGTAGGGTGGTGTTCTAAACGATTGATGGATCTGATAAGTTTTCGCCAACACATTGTACAATCTTTAATTTTTTCAAATTGTTGTATGGGTAGAGGAGAGAGGATGTTCTAGTTCAATTTGAAGAACTTCACAAAATATATCACAACCTCAACTGGGCCAAGAAATAAGACCAAATGTTGACATTAGATGTGATGGAATCAATCACCAAAATTTTATGATAATGAAGATGCAAAAATATGAAAATTTGGAAATTGCCAAAAAAAGATGCAACATGAGTAAAAACTGTTAAGTTCACCAACGTAAAAAAATGTTTCAAATTGTTTTACTCCTAAATATTTTAAATTTAATACATAGTAGCCTACTATGTTATTTCAAAAGTAGTTGTTTCTGTGATATTTTTGTGGAAATTTTGTAAATATTTAGTTAAACTTTAAAACATTTAGTTAAATAAAACACGTACAGTAAGGTAATCTAGATATCATTATTTCTCAACCATATAGTAATACCGGTAATGGTAATTTTAAAAGGGTGAGTTTGTCAAAATCATATTTCTGAATTTATGCTTATTAGAAAGTAATAAATGAAAATAGTTTAGTTTGAAATTTGTAGGTTTAACAATGAAAATGTGTGACAGAAAGGATTATAAAATACTAACAATTTATCTCTTCATTATTAGGTTGATCGAAGCTTACAGACGAATGACTGCAGTACCAGTTATAGAAATCAATAGCACTGGATTGTACGACAAAATCTTCACACAAATACGTCATCATTTGAGCAGAATTTTCAGTGTTGCAGAACAGGATGACACAACACCTTACAATACTCTGTATGACGATTTTTAGCTTTATGATTGTAAATAGATATTGTACAATAAATTCTAATAATTAAAGTACATTTGAAATTTTCCTATAATTTTTTTATAAAGTAATAAATTTCAATTTCATTCATTTATCCCTTAAGTATTCACATTTTAAGCTACAAGGAAACTGTCAAACTTCTTAACCCTTTTGTTCCAGAACGGCAACAATTACAGGACTAGTCTTTAAGAAGTAGCCAAAACATAGGGGCTACATAAAACTGGTGCAAAGGAATAAGAAAAAACACTTCAAAAAGTTACAATATAACTGACTTTTAATAAAGAGTAAAAGTACAAAATATTAAGAAAAAATATCAACACTTTAATAATCATGCACATAAACTAAAAGACTTTTTGGTTTGCTAAATTTTGAAACATGGTTAAATACAAAGACCTACATTACATTCAACAAACTAAAATATTGTGTATTTTCTCTCTTGGGCTTTGTTTTCATGTTTGCATTCACAACACACTTCCTTTGACGCTTCCGCATCTGTCCTTGCGGTGTTTGCGATGGCTGGCCGAAGTAACATGTGATCAGCCACAGTGGATACTCAAGGTCACGCAGTTCGTAACCCTGCCCATGGACAGTAAACAAAGACTTCACCTTATGACAATGATCTTTGTTAGTTCTTTTATCTTCAATATAAAACGTATCTTTACCTGAAAACGTTCCAGAATGGTCTTACTTCTTTTCCAGAATTTAAGCATACTCTTGAAAGGGTTAACCAATTTAATTTAAACCATACAAAATATTACAAAAGATTTGCTAAATTAATTTTTCAATATTTTAAAAATTATAACTAATACGACAAACTAAGATAAAAAGCAATCACTTCAGACAACAAAAGACACATAAATAACAATAAAAGTTGAGTAAAAAATCACAAAACAATTTGGCTACACAAATCTTTTACTAAATTAAAACCATTTTATAATTTTTTTTCTAAAAATAAAAACAGAAGACAATTCTCACAAAAATATGTTTAACCTTAGATTACTTATGTGTCGTCAAAATAATGATGCACCATTTGCAAAATCGCAGTATCTGACAAAATAGGTGCGTGTTCTTAACCCCCACCCAGTACCTTCCATATTCCAACCACAGATGTCAGTTGCACAGTTTCGCTGTCACAAGTAGTACGCATCCCTGTTTTCTTGAGCTTGCTTAGTCAATTTGACGATACATAAGTGACAGTGTAACTTTTTAATTAATCCACCAAACCCATAGAGAAAAACAAACTTTTGAATTTTACTAAAAAAAAGTGGTACAACTCAAGTATTTACCATAAGTATGTGTTTAAAAATATATATATAAAAATTGTACGGTATTCAATTTTAATTTTTTTCAAATTTCTTGTTTTTTATTTTTAAATAAAAAGTAGTCTGCTTCTTTATTTTTTTTAATTGAATAGTTTGATGCATAACTATTAAAAAAAAACATAGCCCTAAAATATGCTACGACAAAATTACAATTTAACCCTTTGTCGAGTACAGTAGGCTACAGGTTTTTGCGCGTAAATAGTATTGACGTTCCGGAATGTCTTTTTCTGTTTACGTGAAAAGGAGTAACGACGGACGTTTTGGAACGTCATTTACGAAGACAACATGCTTTTTAGTTTAGGTAGAGTAATTATGTGAATTGGTGTTTTTGGTTTGTTGTGTTGACTGGAGCATTGTATAAGCTGTCTGTTAAGGGAGGGGTATCAGCTGTCTGGTACGGGGGGAGTATAGTCTGGCGGTGGAGGGATGTCAGCCGCTTGGCAGCAGAGCGGTATCAGCTGTCTGGAAGAGGAATGGCGCGGTTTTTTACTACTGGCAGCTGTTTGTGAAGATTGATTTGGCGCGGATTTATTTCCCGCGTTAAGTTATTGACGTTCCTCATTCTGCTCTCAGGCGTATACCTATGCGTTTGCTCTATACCATTCTGAGTTATTGTTTGTCACTTGCATTGCGTTAGTTTATGTATATTGTGTTTATATTAGTTGTAAATATTGTATATAGTTTTGTTGTATTATAATGGAACGAGATTTAGCCAGCGACGATATCAGACATTTAGTGTATGAATTTAGTGAAGGAGATCAAATTACGGACAATTGTGACGAGATTTTTGATTCAGACGAAAATTTGTTTGGTTACAGTGGTGACGAATTTGATAGTTTTGTAAATAGTGCG
Source organism: Philaenus spumarius (assembly GCA_018207615.1). NCBI lineage: Eukaryota > Metazoa > Arthropoda > Insecta > Hemiptera > Aphrophoridae > Philaenus > Philaenus spumarius. The sequence continues at coordinate 780,283 of JAGFPH010000096.1, forward strand.
TTTGAAGAAACTTCACCTGAGGACATACTTTACCCATCTAACACCAATAGCATTGATTTATCTTCATTGGAGGAAATTGTACAAGAGCCTACATTACCAGTAAGTGATGCAATTTTGTGCCCTATTTGTAAATGGAAACATAGTGATGTATTCGAACCTACAGTTTTTTCTTTCAATGAGTCAGAATCTGGTCTGCACCTTGATGAAGAGGGAGAGAGTGGAAAGGAAATGAATTGTTTCCACAACTTATTCGACTATGATTTAGTCTCACACATTGCCTTTGAAACAAATAAGTACGCTCAACAGCTTTTGAACACTGAAGCCGAACTAAAGGCATTCTCAAAACTTAGACGGTGGGTAAATACATATCCCGATGAGTTGTATTGTTTTATTGGTGTCATATTGTTGATGCCACATTGCAAAAAAAATTCTTGGAAACTTTATTGGAGCACTGACCCACTGATTTGCACTCCCATTTTTGCTAGCGTATTCAGCCAGGATAGGTTTCTGTTATTATTACGTGCTTTACATTTTGACGACAACTCACTTGCTGGAGGCGATGACAAACTGTTCAAAATTCGTACAGTCATTGAGACTTTACGACGAAAATTTGTATCATCTTTTACCCCCAAGCAAAATCTTGTTATTGATGAAAGTCTCATGCTCTGGAAGGGTAGACTGTCCTTCAAACAGTACATACCTTCTAAGCGCAAAAGGTTTGGTATAAAACTGTATGTTTTGTGTGACAGCAGTTCTGGCATTGTCCTCGATTTTATTGTGTACACTGGCAAAAATACTTTGGTTGCATCGGAAAATACAGAAATTGGAGCGTCAGCTAAAGTGGTTAGGTTGCTGATACAGCCTTATTTAGGGCGCAATCATGTGCTGTTCATGGACAATTGGTATAGTAGTCCAGAGTTATATAAATGGCTACTAGAAAATAAAACAGGGGCATATGGAACAGTCAGAACAAACAGGAAAAACCTTCCATGTTTTCCTAAAAAAATGAAGCGAGGAGATTGTGTGATCGCCGCCAAGTTACAATTCTCACAACAGTCTACAAGCACGATATGATTCCAGTAACTAAGTATGGAAAAACTGTAGACAAGCCTAAGTCAGTAATTGAATATAATAAAGACATGGGAGCAGTCGACAAAAGTGACATGATGATATCATTCAATGACATTACAAGAAAGACAACTAAATGGTATCGCAAGTTGTTCTTTCACCTAATTGATATCGTTGTTCTCAACGCCTTCCACATGTTCACTATCCAATCAGGCAAGAAAACAACTTTTTCTGAATTTCGACTAAGCCTAATTACGCAAATATTTTAAATGCACCACAATCCAAGAGAAGGAATAACAAACGCCTCCGCGCCCAGATTAGTGCGCCCATTGGCCGCAACCGATGACAACCACCCACTCCGTCTCACCGGCCGCCATTTTCCACGCCCACTGCCGACACCCGAAGGTCAAAAAAGGAAAAGTCAAAAACGATGCTACGTGTGCGCTCATTCTTCATGCAATGAAAAGAAAAGGAAAGACACAACCTTTCAGTGCGAAGAATGCAGTGTGGCATTATGTGTATTTCCATGTTTTGAAGACTTTCATACACAAACAAAATTTTTAAATGTTTTTAACGATATTTTCAGTATAATACTTATTTTTTATTATGTAAAAGACATAATTTAAATGAATTATATAAAAAAAGCAAAAACAAATTTTTTACTCTTTACTGACTTGTTTTGTTATTATATCCTTACTCCCTAACAGCTCTGAGAAAATGACGTTCCAGAAATAATTACAAAATTATTTTAGTCCAGTAAAAAAAAAATAAATATTTGTACATAAATAAATATTTATGTAAGTAGTCAAATTTACGATACATAAGTAATCCCATGACAAAATTTTTACATAATTAATCTAGGGTTAACGGTCAAATGTGTTTCAACCAAATTATAAATTCAGTTATAAATTTAAGTTTAGTTTTAGCTCAAATGTCACTGAAGATGATGACTTTATCATTCAAATGTGTTTGACCATTAAACGTATTTTTGTAAGAATTGTCTTCTGTTTTTATTTTTAGAAATAATATTTCTCATGAGTCAAGCTTGATTATATTTATAATTATAGTTCTCTACAATGAATGATTCTAGTAAAACTTTTTATTACCGTATTTTAGATTATTTTCCAATTTATTTCTTTGAGGTGAACCAATTATAAATTGTATCTCTATATAACCCAGGCAAGCATTTAAATAATTTTGATTTATGAAAATTAAATTTATATCCTATGTGAGACAATGTTTTGTGTTAAGTACGGATAAATGCAAATATTTTGAGTAAGGTTATAATTTATATATACAGTATTATTCTCTAGAAAATATTAATGCTAGTCACGGTCATTATTGATAAGATTTCAAAACAAAAAAAGTATTTGCAACATGTATAGCTAGTAACCCTTTCCAGATTTACTAGCTATGAAATTTATTTGATTCGACGAACTCGGCCCACTGTCAACCATCGCAAGAAACTGATCAGAATCAATCACAGATATTCCTTCCTATCTACTGAAAAACTGTTCTTTAGTCTTTTAATTTGTGATGAAATGGTATAATATTACCTTTAGGTGTTTTATGTATTAAGTTTTTTACAATATTTCAAACCATTTCTTTTGTTAACAAAAAGATCAAATTCTAAGGCATCTTGATTCTTCTAAAATTAAGCTTGTTAATACCAAACATGGGAACTTAATCTCACCCAACACATATATAAGGTAGTATCAACCCTTTCTCTGTTTTTACATTAAAATCACAAAGTCGGAAGTTAAGACAAAACAAATACATATAATGAAAATTCTAATTCCTGCAGAGTTAACTTGGTATTATGAAGGACAAATAAAGGTAAAGAATAAATATTGTAAAAATGTTGACAGTAATTAGATATATCTATATAGCCTATATAAGTGGCTTTGTCTTGACTGACTGACTGACAGAATCAACGTAAAGCAAAAACTATTTAAGATAAAAATACAACAATTTTAAGGGATATTCTTATGAGGTCATATCCACTCAATAAGAAATGTTTTTACAAAATTTTGATTTCAAAGCGTAAAATAGTGAATATTTGGTTACTCCCAGCCCTAAAACAGCTGATTCGGTCTCATACCGATCCAGGAGTAGGCGTTAACGGGAAAATGTCTAAAGAAGAGTGACGTATAGCTTTGGGAAAGTATGTAAGGGTACTCCAGGCAGAGGTATTGGTAATATTGGAGTGTGCACATTTATTCCTAGCAAAAGGATTTGATAATAAAGCACATTCTCATTAGGACAGATAGCCAGACTGCTATAAAGTCTGTAAACTCACACCAATTTTTCTTGTCATTAGTGTGAGATTATCACCAGACCTTAGTTATACTTTTGACCCGGAACCAAGTAAAATTGAGGTCAATTACTGGTCATAGAGGATACAGAGTTAACGTGAAAGCATGGAAAGAAGCGAGTGTACCTTTTATGTGGCCAGAACCTGAGTACGAATAACTAAAACAGCAAGACAAAACTGTGTTGGAAAATGATTGAAATCAGAGATCTAAGATCGCTGGAGAAAATTGTCGACTTTTAAAAAACGTCTTATTACCATTTCAAAGAAATTTGAAATGCATACTATGTAACCAACACTTGGAAACTGCAGATCAAGTGATTTACCTAAGCAAATTGTAGACCAAACCAAGGGTGTAGAATTAACATAGGTAGAAATAAAAGGAAGCACACAAAAAGTCTTAAGGCAGAGGTGGCTATTGAGTTAAATCCGCTCCCTGCACTAATAATAATATCAAATAAATTAAAAATATTATAAACACGGTAAAGAAACACCATTATATATACTTCACATTTATTTTGTATCATTAAAAATATATAACATTTAGGCAAACACTCGAAGGAATAATCAACTGTAATTGTATTAAAAAAGAAATTTAATTTCCAAATTTTGTAAATCTTTCAATTTTTGTTCTTCCTTTTCAAATCAAATTGATTTATTGAATTTTATCAAAATCACTGAATTTAGCTCGTGCGAATGGATAGTTCAAAATTTTTTTTGCTTGCAAATTATTCAATTAGTACTCCCGATCTCGGTCCCTATTGTCAGTATTAATAATGTCTTTGTAAAGAACCCTTTCAAAGTTTAGTTTTCCTGTCAAATATCTGTCCAAGTGTGTTTGTATACGCAGCAACATTTCATCGTACAAATAAGTATCATTGATTTCAAGCACTGGCATTCCATGCATTCTACGCATAACCTCTACCAACCTGTAACATAATTTAATTAAATTAGTAACAATCTTGGGATACTTCTTACAACAAATTAATGGTTTGAATATAATCATACTTAGGTTTGAAGTAGTTTGGTTTAGGAGTAGCTTTCCATCCTTCTTGTACTCTGTCCGGAGCATTTATAAAGAAAACCAAGTCAGGTTTCAGTAAATCTGCAGGCCAACGGTAAACTGGGTCTCCTACAGGAGGTAAGTCTTCTATATCCGGATACTCTTTGGCAATAGCAAATGCTGCTTGATCGTGCCAGTACCTGGGAGAGTAGAACATTATTTTAAGTTTACATTTAACAAAAGCAAATTGAACTGCATAAATGAGATGATTTGAGGATTTGCTCTAATGTGGAGAAAAATGCTTTACCAGTGATGAAATATTGTAGCAATTATGATATTTAACATGTCTGATTCATAATACAAAAATATAGTTTGTAAAACATTCTTACAAATGTAGCCCCAGAAAGTATCCGACCTGACTTATAAATAGCGCTTGTAGTTTGAAAACAATTACTACGGTCGAATGTGCCAACCATAAAGTTTAAGTTCAAATTTTAAAGATTTTTGCTTGTTTACTATTTGTCTGACAGTCATCAATAGTGAACGCCCTCAGTTACTATGTAAACATGCAAAAATTTGGCCATCGCTATGTGATTTGCTGTTTAGCTTAAAGGATATGAATACCCAATGTTTTTTTATTTGCTGATGATTTGGGTCTATATATCCAAAAGGAAGAAATTAGTTTAACTAAAAGCCTTGTTGATTTCAAATCTAGCCTAATACAAGATTGGTGTAATGCCAACAAATTAAAGTTAAATTAAGACAAGGTACAAGTCTTGTCTGTATGTCTTAGCAATGTACAGCATAATGTGAGTTCATTGAGGTTCCTGGAAATTATATGTTGCAATCCAAACTATAATGGCATGATCATATTGAACTTGTTGCTTCATGTATTTCAAAGGGCCTTTATTTACTTAGATCCATGAAAGGTTATGTGGGTCCAAATGTTTTGCTGGTTATTTACTATGCTAATGTGCATAGTCATATGGCCTATGGTACATTGCTGTGGGCAAACTCAAACAATGCCAATAAGATCTTTGCCTTACAGAAAAGAGCAGTCAGAATAATTAGTGGTGTACCATGTAGAACCCCTTGTAAACCACTGTTTATTAAGCTGGGTGTCTTGTCTCTACCCTCTTTGTATGTTCTCCAAGTACAGTATTGTGATACATTAAGCATAGCCTACCTACCTTATTGCGAAACAATAATGTACATAACTATTCTACTAGAATAAGTAACAACCTAGTTATTAATAGATGTAAATATAGTTGTACACAAAATAGTGCTATGCAACAAGGAATTAGACTTTTCAATGCCTTGCCCTGCCAAATCTGTGAGGAACCTTTAGCCAAATTTAAAAAACTCATAAATCATTTTCTAATGAAAGAATGCTTGTACAAAGTGGATGATTTCTTTGTGTGTGTATATAGACTAGGTTAAGTATTGTGTAAAATTTTGACGTTACCATGCATATTGTATGCTGTTAAGAAAATAGATATTCTTGATTCTTATTTATAACTTTTTGTGTGCAAATTTGTTCGCTTGATATTTTAAATTATACATAAGAATAGTACTAGGTGGGTTTTTGCATTTGTTTGATAGTATATAAAATTAATTCGATTGAGGAATTTCTTGATTTAAGACCACATTCTAATTTTAAAATTGTGTAATTTTAATGCTGTAATACATATATTTATTGTAGATCATATTTATGTAATTTCTATTTTGTACAGCTTTTATGTAATTTCCTTGATGACTAATTGTATTGGCAGTTTGTCTTGACATACTTTATCTTTGATGGTTATTGAATGTGCACTTCTTGTTAGTATTTTAGTATCTATGATGACTGGTCTAATGCAATGTAAAATTGTCAAAAAAGACTAATAAAATTATTATTATGATACAATACTCTCATTTGAAAAGTCTCAATTCAACCAATGTCAATGCCGGACTAGATTTGACATTGTAGAGTTTGCTCCTTTGCTTACAAAAATAAAATATTTGGTAGCAGTGTAATTAATATTTGGTATAATACAAGCTGCCAAGACAAATATTGCATTGGTCAACCAAATGATATGACCTTGTCAGAAATGATACAGGGAATAGATAAAAGTCGGACACATGTTGTCGGGCAGACAGTCAGCAACAGGACTTGGAAGAAGTAGGATATGCAGTGGCACATGTCGCCGAGATTATCAAGGATTCTAGTTAGTCCATCACACAACTTTGGTGCAAACAGACATGTTGTCTGGTCTCATAATTTTATTATTAATGAGTTTTATTAATTCAGTTTAGTACTATGGAATTTAGTAGGTATGGAATACCAATACACATTATTCTTTGTTACTGAACATTTCTTTGATTTTGAGTTATTCAATATGATCAAGTGGCAATATTACTCAAGTGCATATTATCGAAAGATTAAAGAGACTTGTGAGTTTTATTTCGTCTAACAACAATTGTAATTATAATGTCAGTTTGTAGTGTGAATATTTGTATCGATAAAGAACTAATTATAATCTATATCTTGTGAACAATAGACTGTGTGGATACATTATGCTAGCAAGGGAAAAATTAATCAGAGAGTACTTTTAGTTTATATTTTATATATTAACTTGTCTGCCTTTGACATTTTTTATTTATTTCATTTTAATTTAATTCAAATCTGATTTTTATATTTTTTAATTGTTTGTTATTCTGAATTCCTAAATTATTTTATTTTATTTGATTTAAATTTATTTTGTATTTTAAATTTGTCTGATATTTATTTAAATTTGGTAACATATTGTTTATCCATGCTAAATTCAATTTTTATTTTGTACATGTTTGTAATTTATTCTAACATGCTTCAATAAATAAGTAAAATTATCCACCATGTCTGTCTACTTTTCAGTAATATCCGCAGTTCATAGTTCCAAGTATTTCCAGTTTTCCACAGCAATCAAAACCCAAAATTAAGTTAAGTTATAAGTAATATTGCATAATAAGAGTAAAATGATATAAAACATAGATAGTTTTTGAGGTGAAGGGTGGAGGCAAACTAAGCTTTTGCAGATGATAGAAAAGTGGCCAGTCGATTAAAATGCTAAATGACATATCTATGACTCTGATATGATTTAAACATGTTGGTGGATAAGAATCTTCGTCAAGATGTCTGTGGGCCGCCATCTTGCTATGCAATAAGGATTGTTAACATTTAGGCACTTTAAAAAAAATATTTTAAGTTAATGAGTGATTTAAAATAAAAGTAAAGTAAAATATAAAAAATAATAAACAATAATAATTAAATAAAATCCTACCCAACATGATTTTTTAAGTTAAAATGTTTTATGTTTTTTAATTTTTAATTTAGAACAATTGTTTCACTTTAATTTTTGTTAATTTATATTTTATTTCATTATATTTGTATTTATGTAACCCATAATGTTACACAATGTACTTTATTTAGATTGTCCTTTAACACCTCAAGTAATTATTTGGTATTATCAGTCATTATTTATTTATTGGTTTAGTAAACGTTTTTTAATTTTTGTAACATACATTGTGAGTTAGGTAACAACTCAATCATCAATGTTGTTGCAAGTAAAAAATGTAGAATTCCTATTTGTTTTTAATATATTAAAATTTAACATTTTGCATTGCTGTCTTGCATAATTTTTGTTTATTAGAATTGCCAAATTTGATTTTATTAATGCATTTTGTATACTTTTGGAATTGCTAAAACAGGAGTACAAGCGATTCGAAATACACTTCAATGTCTGTAAAATTTCATAGAAAAATCTACAAAAAGACGTGCAGCTTTTGAAAATATTAGAAAAAGTTCTCAAACATCTCATGGGGCCACCTATCCTAAAATCAGATGTAATTGAATAACTTTGACACAACTGTCAACTTTGAGGAAAACAGCAAGCAACAGAATTTTTCTCGAGGGAAGCTTACTCTCTGGTAAAATCGATAGAAGATTTTGTTTTATGCTTGTTACTTCTTAGAAGAGTCCTGACTTAGTGTGATTCATTGTCAAAAGGATTAAAAGCAACAAAAGTGAATTATGCAAATGCCAATGATTTAGTCAGAGAGACCATATACACTCTCTTATCATTTAGAAATGAAAACTTTTTTGAAAAGCTTTGGGTGCACTTCACTGATAATTCGGAAAGTTGTGGTTTTAAGCTAGAGAAACTACCTAGCAATAACATGGAGGAATTAAAGATCCTTGTGAATCAGTAAAACAGATCATCGTATTGAAGGGTTAGATTATATTATTGAAATGTACATAATGATAATGCAATACATTTTGTCATTAACTCATCTCAACAACTGTTTTGTTTGCATAGTTTAGGGTTTTTTTATTTGTTGTGAATTTTTTCTTCTCATGCTCTTTACACTTTATAATTTCTATGTACAGCAATCAATGTTAATACTATTCCAAATAATTAATTTTCAAGGTGTCTTAAAATCAGTTCTTTTATTATTAAATTACTAAGTGATCTCAACAAACACGATTGGAATATTTATTTTATTGGATATTTTATAAAAGTAATAAACCTGAACTTATAGATAGCTTACCCTGACATAACCACAGGGTATCTGTACATAACTTCCAACACATCATGAGCAGCTGCGTACATACTGATGGAAAAGAAAGCTCTCCTTAGCAGTCCACCGTATTCATCAAACAATTCACGTAGAGGTACCAAACTTCTGGGAGGATTACTCATGTACCTTGATCCTGTACTTCTTGCTAACATCCATCCAACTGATCTTCTACCTAGGAACACATTTTTTATTCAGTATTTAATCAGTTAAGTCAAACATACTTTAACTACATGTCAACTTGTTGTTATTACTTACTGTCTCGTCTTGTACTTTCAACAACGATGAAAGGTTTACGTCGTCCGTACCGACGTCGTGGGTCATAGGGATAGGTTTCTTGATATGTTTTCATCAACTGTTGCACTGCTGTTGTATTGAAATACTGTAACACAAATGTTTTCAATACTTTTACAATATTCACTAAACTATTACAATTATAGATAAATCATTTTAAGTTAGTTAAAATTATGGCTATCATAAAATAATTATTTTTCAACTCTGCACTTTTCACCTTGCACTCTGCAGAACTTTTTATATTCTACCAATATTTTATAAATTTGCAGAGGCTAAGTTAAATTTATTTTATAGAGTTGAGGTCTTAAAAAGTGTTATTTTTCTATTACGTTCCACATTGTTCAATTTCTAGAGTTCTATGATGTAAAATTAAAGCTTCTTGATTTTTACTGCAAAGTTAAGAAAAACCTTTTCAGTAAACTAAAGATATTTTTGTTTTATAAAAGAGTTTAATTGTACAGTATTTTTTCTTAACATATTACAAGAATTATAATTTTGTTTTTAAATGTTTTCACAAAAAAACATATTTGGTTATCCTCGCCTTAAAATATTTAATATAATTCTAGAATTGTAAGACTTAGAATAGGAATATGTTTTATACATTGGCGATAGAAATATTAAACAGTTAATTTTAATATTAATTTGTAGGTACCAAGTTATTACCTTTGAAATATTTGTTCTTCACAAAGATCGATTAATTATTATATCTTAACGTTATTATTTTGTCACAATATGAAAGGTAATTTAATTAATATACTTTATTTTGCGGTGATCATTAAAATTAGTGATAAAGAACCGAACAAGACATTACAATGATATTTTTGTTAAATTTGTTTTCTGTAAAAAGAATAGTAGGCTTATTTTAAATAATTGCAACCTAGAAAACTCGATATCAATCACTCTGCAAAATACTACACCAGAATGCAAAGTTTTATGTTAAAGAGTAGTTTTTGTGAAGAGAACCAGATGTTATATTAAATTTATTATTTGATTATTTCAAGTAAATTATGTTACATTAACAACAGATAACGATGGAATATTCAGTTAGTTACTTGTATTCAGATTAATGATAATAATTACAAAATATCTTTACCTTTGGGTCGTTAAAAATTTCCATAACACTATCGAATGAGTAGAAGACTCCATAGTCCGGACTTCTTTCAATAGATGCTGTAAAATTAAATACATTAAATCCAGAGTTCAACTCTAAAAAATAACTTTATGAAATTGAAGTAGCAAAACAGTACTTCAAAATGAGATCATGATTGTTGACCTTTTTAAGAGTGCGTCTATATGCCACATTGAGTAACCACGTCAAAGCACATAGTAGTTGTTGCTTAGCAATAATGGTTAGTAGTATACAATTAATTATAAGTGACAATCTAACCAGTGCATTCACCAATGGTTTCAAATTCAAAAATTCTTTAAAAAAATGATTTAAAAAATGTTTTTTCTTTCTATATGTTTATAGATATGTTGATTTTGATGTTTAAATATATTTGTAAATGATTTTGTGAAATTTTATTTTTAATCCTTGGACTATTCCTAGTAGAAACATTCAATAATTTAGGCTATGATAGTCAGCACATCATGTCATGTGAGCACTCCTAAAATATCAAATGAATAAAGATTTCATGTTTTTATTTTATCATAGTTAGTTATTATTGAGTATTCTAGTTTGAGTTTTAATATCTTTGAAGCTTAACCTGTATTGGTGATTAAGGGCAGTGATCCCAGAAAACTATGCATGGATTTTGCTATTATTTACTTACTCTAAAACCATTTAATTTTGTTAATACCCTGATAGCTTGGTGCAATATCTTGAACAAATAACCTTCCTAAGTGTTTATTTTTAGGTACTCATCTACTTTTAGTAGCAGGAGTGACATTCAAAGGGTAAACCCATTAATCATTTTTTAGCCATTTTATAAGACCCATCCCCTCAAAAGAATCATAAAAATGTTCATAAAAAATAATCATAAATTGAGAAACATGTTACAGTGATCCGTGAGTGAGGTCAAATTATGTATATATCCATGTTTTCAAGAATTTTACACATTACACAAATTTCAACGGTAAAAACTGCTTTAAATTGTATTTAAATTATGTTTTGAAAATTGTTTTGAATTAAGATAATATATGAGTTTGTAATATTTTGAATAAAAACTTCTTACTTCTTTGTGGACCGTTTTTGTTGAAATGCATACTTTCATGTAGCATGCATCAAAAAACTGTATAGTTGAGCGCACTCGCCATCAGGATAAAAACACAATTTTTAGTTACAATTATTGGTTTTCAGTTTAGAGCCAAACTGTGCTAAACAATATTGTTCTGGAAAATATTATTATTTTATTTGTTATTCACTACCAATATTTTAAACATATTGCAAATGTTTTATTACAAATAATAGACAATAAAAGAAAAACAACTAGTTACAACTGAAGAAAATATAAACATAAATAACTTAATTCATCAAAAAAGGAATAAAAGAGACATTCCCCTAAGTCGAAACATGAATGAGATGTCAAATAAAATAAAAAAAGAAATACAAAATTTTGAAATAAAAGTAGTAAAATTGTATCAAGGTAGATAGCTGGCTTTTAGCTTTTGAAGTGGGGGTTGCATCAAACAGTTTTTTTGTTTTGTTATTTAATATTCTATCTGGGTGATGTGGTTCTTTTCATATAATTGCCTTGTTTTACATCTATGCAATATTTGCATGTTTTCATCAATGTTTTTGTACAAATGTTTCCAGATTACAATATGCTCTGTAACTTGGATTTGGCAACTATCTACTTTGTATATACAATCAGCTGATAACATTGTCGTGTAGCATTTGAATATTTAATTTGAAGAAAATTTCAAAAGGATTGCTGGCGGTAAGTGACATTAACAAATAATTAATCAAAAGCATATCCGATTACTCTAGATTACAAATTGTTATCATAATAATAACTGACATTTAATAACAAAGTTTAACAAAAAATATGTAATAATAATAATCCTATAAATTAAACAAAAAATCTAAAAGTACTTAAAAATAAAACCAAAAAAAGTAATTTCTTAGCTTAAATATTGGTTTTTTGTAAGACTTCTCAAATCCTAAGAGAAGTTGAAAAATATTGATTAGTGAAGTACTAGAAGTATGTTTGATTGTACAACCATTTTATTTCTCTGTTTTAAATATACTTAGTTGTATTATTCTGGACGGCGTGGGATGCCAAAACCCTGTTATAGGTTAAGCTAGTCTTGCCAAGCAGAGGCAAAGGGTAGTGGTGTAATAGAGATGAATTTGTTACTAGTGTAAAAAGTTGATCTTAAACGGGTTAGATATCTCAGAAACAATTAATGAAGTGTTATAAAATTTAAGTAGGATCCTAACTTAAAAACTAATCTAAAGTAAGAAATTGATGGCTAGATAGTATTCTATATAGATTATGTAAGAATGTGATTACTGGGAGGTCAATATTGAGTACCGGTATGTATTATTTGTATAATGTAGTCAAATTTGTTACGGTTGATTAATATCTAACAAGATTGATAACTGAAGTGAGACATGCAAAACTTCATGTCTTGTAACCTAAATGGAATAATAATTTGTATAGTGAGAAAAATAAAATATGTCATACAGTAAAACCTCTCTTAACCGAAATAGTGTTTAAGAAAAACGGTAAAAAAAAATATGTATATCGAAAAAAATAAAATTTGAAATGTTTACTGTAGCATGATGGCTGGTTAGGTCCCTGACCTTGTGTTTATTCAACTTCCTGCTACAGTATACTGCTAGTCAGTTTGTTTTGCATTATTGTGGGATTGCATTAATCGAGTTGTCACATCAAGTTGCTGTCAGTAACTGTAACCTGGTGTTGTGATTGTGTTTTGTGGCTTTTGTGTGAGTAATGTTTGTGATGTCAGTGAAACGGTATAAAAAAATGATGGTAACAATTGAAGAAAAGTTAGTACCGGTTCAAAGATTTAAATGACGAGCAATTATTACAGCTGATTTTCGAGCGGGGTTTCAACTGTTTGTGATTGGATGAAAATGAAAAAGTTGTTTGAAAAGCACGCTTTGAAGTTGTCAAGAAAAAAACAATGAAATCATGAAAAAAAAATTAATGAGGCCGTCGTTTCATGATTCACACAACAGAGGGAAAAAGGAGTAGCGCTCACTAGACCAATAATTCAGGAAAAAGCTAAAATGATGGGTGAGGCAGGTGTAAAAATAGGTATGGCGCACGACAAGTAAACGTCTGTGGGGAAAAATTATATGCAGTTGTAAATGCAGTAGATGTATTTAAAACTGAGATGGATGAGTTTTCACAAGGACACAAAAAAGATCAAGTTTTCAATGTTGCCGAAAAAATCCCTTGCTTCTAAAACGAACAAAGTGCTCCAGGACACAAAGTGATAGTTATGTTTAGTAGCAATGCTTTTGGAAATCATTAACTAAGGCCTATGGTAATAGGAAAATCTAGAAAACCTAGGGTTATAAAAAATCTTGGCGAAAGTGCTCTTCTTGTGTTCTAACAAAAACAACAAAATTGTTGGATGTCCTGTGATTTTTTTACTGAATGGTTAAATGATGAGTTTGTCCACAGAGCTGAGTAATTTTTTAAATAAAAAAATTCCAAGAAAGGCAGCGTTATTAATCGCCAATGCACTAACATAACCCTCAGAATCTGAAAGAAGCAGAAATAATGGTCAAGTTTCTACCACCAAACATGACGAATTTGGTTCAGCCCTTAGATCAAGGAATAATTGAATGTTTTGAAAGACATTATCAAGCATATTTTTAGAAAATGCTGTTACAGGAAACAAACGAATCAAAAAGTGTGCCTGAAATTCAAAACATAAAAAGTGTGCCTGAAGACAATAAACATGAGGCATGTGGTGTACTGGTGTTCTCAGACATGGGATAAAATAGTAGTTTCAAGCCAAGAGGAAAAAACTCTAAAATATTACATATAATTCCATTTTCTCGTAAATTATGGTATGATATTGTGGGGTAATTGTCCTGAGGCACACAAAATATTTAAAATATAAAAAAAAATAATTATAATCGTGTAGGCCAACCCAATATGCTAAAATATGCTCCAGTATCCCAATATGATTCCACGAGGCTGGTTCGTTTTACAAGGGAATCAGATTTTAGAATAAATTACTGTCTGATATAAAATATATCTCTAGTGGCACTGGTTTTATGATAAAATATTGAAAATAAAAGTGAAGCGGCACGACTAACCAATAGAAATATCTAAAACCGCAAGTGAGTCATTCCACTGGCTTATTGCGTTACTTAATGATTCAGAAATGTTTGGCTGAATTCTATTTTAGCATGTTGTGCAAAAGGAACTAGTAGGCCATTCTGTCTGGAGCCCTTGAGCCAGCCAGAACATAATATAAACATTCTACACTTGTTCTAAAGTCAAGTTTAAATATCCCACAGTTATGAGACCATTACAAAATTTAATCTTTTCGTATGAAAAACACACGAAATTGTCATTATTTTTGTAAATAATTCTATACTTAATGGTTATAGCTAATGTCATTTCATTAATTCAATACCATTTCTAGGTCAATCTATATTTTAAAATTATAAGTTAATAAATTTAAATAAAAAAAAAGATTGGAGAATCAAACTAACTTTACTAGGTAATATTTTAATATGAATTTTAGTCTTTTCTGTGTGCTTTATTGCTAAAATATTTAAATATATAATTTTCAAAAGTTCACTTTCACTTATACACTTACTTGTGGCACTTGTTGGTCTTGAAAAAATATAAAAACACAGAATAATCTCTGCAAATCCAACAAGGGTTGGGCTTGATAATTCTAAAGCTCCCAATATCTCCATTTTTCACTTATAAAAGCTAAGAAAAAAACTACAATAAAATATTACAGTATACAATTAAATGAATTAATTACATGACCTATGGACTATCGTCATTATGGTGTCAACTAGTATGAATATTGAAAAGCAAAGAAATTTTTTTAGGCCTAAACCAATAAACGAACGATTAAATTATAAATGATGTAACCTTATCAATTTATCACAATAATGTAATTATTAACTTTTGAACAGATAGGAAAACACATTATTTAAATGTTTTTGTCTGTGACGCTTTATATAATGAAACTATGAATTTGTGAAACCAAATTTGTATGGAAAACCAGCCTTGACACTCTATTATGTCACTTAGCTTATAAATACTAAAATTAGCTGCACGCTCTGAAACATATATTCTCTGATTACATAAAATTTTAAGATAAACTTACAAATTGGGCAATTTTAAAAATTAGGTTAGTTGTGTTATAGGATATTAATATTAAATTAATTTAGCACTGGACAATAAAACACTGTTTACCGTACTATTCTTAGTTGTTTGGTTGAAAAAATATAGTAAGGAATATGAAAATATTTTTTTTGTTTTCAGATTTAATCAAATTGAAGTCAACTATAGTTTTGACATTGATAACACCCCTCAATAAATGAGGATTCATCACTCATAAATTTGGATACACAAACTTTCTTTCTTACAATTACAAAAATGTTGCTCACACTCAAAACTTGTGTATATTGTACACTAAAATAGTTATTTTCGATAATATGAAGGAACTTCATTAGTATTTAGCTTCCTTCATTAAAGATTTTAAAGAAAAGGGAAAATATTGGCACCCTAAAACATTTTAGTTTCAAACCTATAGTCAGCCTGCATAACAGTCAGCTTAATCAGACAGTAAGGTACAGTAGTCCAAAAAAAAAATAACCTTGAACATCGAAAAACCCAAAAACACACCCATGAGCATATGTTAAAAATAACAACTTGGAATGAAAATTGAATCAAAATAACATAGTACTTATTATTGTTTATGCTCGCCATACCGACTATTGTCTATTAAATAAACTTGGTGAACGGAATATTTGACTATTGGACGGTAAGTTCACCAAGTTTATTTAACATAGTACTGACTGAAAAAAAAAGAAATTGGAAGAGCAGTCCTTACAAAAAATAAAAAACTCATTTGATTTGACCGATACATAAAAACTGAACTGTTCCACTTGCAATAGTAATTACTTTGGACAGACCGGACGATGTTTTCCTTCAAGATTTTCAGAACATATCCCCACGACTTCGACATTGCAACAAAGATCAAGCTTTAAATAACATAATCGAGCTGAATCACACCTTCCATAGCGCTGAGGGAAATATAAAAATTGTACGTATCTGCCAAAAAAGCCACAAAATGAAAAACTCGAAGAGTTCAAATCTTAAAAGCATTAAAATTTGGTAGGCTATAGAAAATGTACTGAATGAAAAATTTTAATTAAATTCTCATTCCTTCTTTAGTAATTGAATTAAACTCAGTACTACTAGACAACATATGAGTAAAGAGGGGGGGACCTTATAGATAAGACATACTGGACTCAAACACATGCTTAGTAGAAGACATGTTTCCTAACCAAGCCCACGTCTGCCTAAAAATTTTGATATATCTGAACATGACCTTGGATTATAGGTCAAAACTAGCAATCTGATAATTAATATAAAAGGAACTGAAAAGACTTTAAAGTTATGTAACCTACATATTATTGAAAATTAAGTTCCAGTGGCTTCAAATCTTCAAAATGAATAAAAAAGTCGTCCGGAACTTTGAGCTAACATTTTTGCCTGTTTGGTCACATGCTGTGGCTCCTTTTCATGGTGATTTCCTTTACAGTGGTGCACAGTGTCATTCATCTCTGAAGAACCGCAAGCCACTGTTCCTAAAGTCAGGCGGCCAACCACACACAGTCTAACCGGCTGGATATGACTAACACAACCATCGCTTTTGTTTAAGTAAAAATACAAATATCATGTAGTGTGTACACGGGTGTGTCTCATAATGTTTCTGTTTAGTATTCTAATTTTAACATATAATTTTTTTTCTCATTCACCTCTTGCGCTCATCGCTACAACCTCAGTGTGTCTACTTACTAAACTAGCCCTGATCAGTAAGTTTTTCTCTCATGCCCTCTTTTCTAAGTTTTATGTTTTAGGGTATAGTCTTTATATAACCTTTTGTGATTTCATTCTGGTTCAACAAATACTGCTCAGTTGAAAGGAAAGAGTAGGAGAATCGTTTCTACTGCCTCTGTCAAATACTGTAATGGAGTTCCTACAAGGATGCACAGTGCTTACGTAGAATTTACTCTAACCATGGTAGCATGAGTTGGCCTGATCGAGACAAGAATTGAAACGGTTCCCCTTCTCTGACTCTAAACGGCAGTTGAGAAGAATGAGAGGGAGAATAATTTCAACTCCCTCTGTTGCATACGTCATACACAGTTTATGTGCATGTGCCGCATTTACAGTGTTAATGCATAGCATAGCGAACCAGTTGATGCTCGCGTATTATGCTGTACATTAACTGAACACGTTTTTTTATGTATTTAATTTTTGTTGAAGTATTAAAGCTAGTGGCCAAATCAGCTGTTGTATGTTTGAATCGATGTTTATTGTTTTCAATTCTTTTTGTGTAATTCGTTCTTCAAAAAAACTACTTTGGCCTACAAACTGTAATGCATAAATCAACTGTTTCTTGAACCTAAGAAGTTTCCCTTCTAAAGAGCTAAAGTCTCACGCACTTTCTTTTTAAAATATAGACCTCAAAATAAATTTTTGTTTTAGGCTAATTTTGTGTATTGTGGAAAATTATTCACAAGAAGTAATGTTTTTTACTTTTGTTGATAACTGGAGTTTCATTAAACTAATAACCTTCGTTTCATTTGTTGTTAACAAATTTTAATATTTTTTCACTTGTAAATTATCTGTTAACAGATTTTTAAGTATTTAACTTAACTTTATTTATAGTAAACTTGTAAAATTTTACATAAAAATGCATATAAAAATCTGTAAGATCTGTAAGATCTAGTGAGATATATTCCCAAAACAAAGTTGTCAATAAACATTGACGATTAGAGATTATATTAATTAAGGTAGATTTATATTACCAAAACACTTGCATGTCAAAAAATTGTCACCGCACACCGCCCTTGACAAGTAAGAAAGAATCAAGGTTGGATAAGGAAAAAAAGAAATTCATATTGAAAAATGTGTGGCAGATTTTTACAACTTTTCTACCATAATTATATTCCTATAAACTTTTAAATAAATATAAAATACTAGCACTATTTATAACTTACAATGCAGAGTCAACTAAGTTCTAAGACAGTTTATAACACTTCCTAATATCTACCTATTGTTGGGAGTGGCTGAAGTATGTGTTTCTTTCATACCTTAGAATTGACGTGTTCTTTATAAATGGTAAAATTATTCAATTTGAAAAATACAAAATATGTCTAAATTATTCTTACTGGAAATTATAAATTGCTATACAATCAAAAAAGGTTACACCGAAAATAAAAATAGTCTTTGTTGTTTTTAGAAATCACCAATGGAGGTTAGGTGGAAGAGAAGACTAAATAGTCCTAACCTCGCCCTCAAAAAATAAAGCAATATCTATCTATCTGTAAACAAAAACATATTTAGACCATAGCCACAAACATGCAAGTGAAGAAGTTATCATAAAAGAAAAAAGGGGTATCATCACCCAGTATCGTCTGAATGCAATTGGTTAGACAAAGATCTCTTGCGGACATGTTTTAATTTGCCCACTTAAAAACGTTTTTGATGGATACAAAAATGTAAACACTATGGAAAAAGAGGTGGGCCTTATACTCTAAAAGAAACCATTGGTTAGTATGTAATAGCTGATGGTAGATGGAAACCACCATTTCCTCTCTACAGTTTGCAGATAACCATAGATGGACTGTATCATCAATCTCTCGTAATATATTATTCTGTACCGCTACCTAATCTTCCTCCCAGTGTCTAAATAAAACTTGCTTCAAAATTGACACAAAGTTGGTGCAATCCAGGATAGGCTGTACAGCATGGCTTCCTTAGCTGCATAGTGACCTTAGATTTGCCTGTATTCCAGCATGACCCCGAATCCAGCAGAACCATAACAAAACACCACATAGCCAATGCCTGTGCACTAATTTTGATGGAAACAACCAGTCGAAGTGATATACATGTCATTAGATTTGATGTTTATACTATCTTTAAGTCCAATTTACATTAAATTAATGAACTGTTTTCAGAAATAATTGCAAACTTTGGTATGATAAAGTAATTCAAATGGTCTGTTTCAACTCTTTTTTTAATTTCAAAAATTAGATAAATAATAATGGGACATAATAACCACCTTTTGCCAGAAATTTCTAAATTCATGTGTGGGTGGATTATAAATTAATATCTTTTGGGGGAATCCAACCAACAGAAATGGTACAGATATCATTCAGTTTTACTATTGCTTGTCTACTAAAATATCTAGCTTTGCTACTTGAAGGACCAAATAAGATTTATCGAGGGCTGTTTCTGAGAAAAAATGTGAACTTTGACCTCTCCTATTTTAAGATAAAATGATCCTATTTTATCTCTGCTGATTGAATCTCAGCAAAGATTTTAGAATCTTCCTCTTTAAAATGGTATGTCGTTCATTACCATGTCTTAAATACCGAAAAAAATATACAAAACATTATTGCCAAAATATGTCTCATGGGACCTTCTGTCAAAAATTCCTAAACCCATTTATGGTTGGATGAATTCACTGAAAGTTATTGGAAATGTCAAATACAAGACTACCATTTAAAAATCCGCCTTTTTTGCAATGAATACAGCATATTACATTATTTTAAAATTAACCAACTGTTTATTCAACTTTACTTAAACTTCTTCTATTTATTTAAATTTATTTACTTTTAATAAACATATATAATAAAGTACAATCGTTTTAAGTTTTAAACTAAGAGGTTGACGGACGGAAAATAAAAGGTATTGTACTTTATTATATATATATTAGTGACCTGGATACTGGAAAAATGAATTCATTATTTTAATAAACTCTAAATTCCATGATGATTAAATTACTGTGTTAGTGTTACATACTTAGTTTTTACAATGTAGCTATATTGAGATTGAGTTTTTCTGATTGTAAATGTGGGTGTGCGTAAGTGTATATGTTAAAAAAATATAAGAGAAATCCAACCAATCAAGTTATTTGTTCTTCAGTTAATTTACATATACAAATGGAAATGTTATTTATTTGATCCAATATTAAGTATAAATACATTGGGCCTTTAATGCTATTATTCACCTACCCAATATTGGCAAGAGGTTTTTATTTTTATATTATTTATTATTTTTCTTTAGTCCATTTCCCTATGCCTCTCGGACATCTTTTATCTACACGGTGGAGGAGTATGAGGAAGGGATTTGTTGGAAGGGTTGTTTAAAGAGAGCATCTTAAATGCTATTTTATCCAGCAGTAGTATTTTCCTTCTATCAAACGACAAATATAAACCATTTTTAAAAACTTTTAGCTAAAGATGTTGTAATTTCTTGTTTTACAGTTCTTGGTAATTGTGGCTTCTTTGAACCTTGTCCAGAAGTAATAGACAAATTTCTGGTATTGAGTTAAATCGATAGCAAAAGATAATAATAGCAATTAATTTAATTGGTATGTGTGAATAAATGTGTAATAACTGAGCTTCCTGGTCCGTTCAGATTTATTAACAGTCTTGGTGAGCTCTAATTTTACACAATTAGTGTTTATTTATTGCAAACTATTAGTTGTCAGGGATTTCCTTCTACTATTGGTTACCGATTCTCTAACCTTACCAGCCCTTCAAGGCAATAATTACATCAAAACTCCTCCACTAAATTTCACGGGTATTTCTTCTGTAATCTTTTCTGTTAGCAGGTTTCAGTAAATAAAAATATCCCGGCTTAAGACTAAGGTGCTATCTAATCTATGTCAAGTATTTTAAGCCCGAATTGGCAAAGACGGCTCTTATAGAGGGTTTTCATTAAAAACTTAAAGATTGACAGCTTCTAAAAATATCATAAAGGTGGCAGGATTTCCAGTGTGGAACAGCAGCACAACAAATTATTGTAATAATGGATGAGCGCAACAACACATCCATAGGATAAAAAAGCAAAAATAATAGAGAAAAGGGTTGTACAAACTGGAATATTAGTTACCATCTCAAGCTACAAACCCACTTTCCTAGAAGTTGAGTCTACATCAATATTTTCTAAAATAAAACTAAAATAATTTATGATTAGTATTTTATATTAGTAATATTAAGCATCGGTAATGTGACTAATTTTAAACATTGTTTGCATTACGTATAATAAATTAACACATTTACCCTTTTTTCCCATGGCTTTTATAATTGGAAGATTATTGTATATCACATTTTGCTGTGTTAATAAAATTTATGAGGTAATTCAGTCTTGTTTATTTCACATTTTTATTGTTGAGGTAAATACACTGTTCAAAACAAATAAAAATATTTCTCAAAAAACCAAAACAAAATCCAAAAAAAGTATTCAACTGCAAACAAAAGTATGATGCACCCATTCACCGGTCACGTCCACTTCATTTGAGCCCAGTTGTGTTTTGTTGTTCGTTAATCTGTTCAGTCTTCTTCAAACAAAGAACTTAAATGTGTCTAACATATATATACCACAGCTAAAATTCAAATTTAACCTTTTACTACCACGAATACTGTACACGGCAAATTAATGTAAGAAGTAAGCAAGTTTTGCTAGAAGTGAAAATTTATTGTTCAACAGTAATGTCTTCAATTTGAAAAATGAATATAGCTTCAATAATAAAAAGAAATTTAACAAATATCATCAAAAGAAGTGAATTATTTAATTGGGTTGGATAAATAAGAACAGTGTCTATGATAAGACACACACAGAAAGTAAAGTTACCACCCAATCATAAAGACTTGTAATTTTATTGAAATAAAATGTCATGAAGGCAATAATAGTTTCTTGCACTTAGAGTATATATTACTTTGAAACTGAACGTGCAAAAGTCCATGTGAACCTTTGGACCAATGAATAATGCTCACTTAGCAGAATTGCCACAGACCGGATAGTAACAACCAATAAGGAGGAAGTATCCTACTAACTTCTTTCGATCAGTCAAGACTACATCAAGTCGTTGAGATTACATCAAATGTTTGTAAGAAAATATGAGTTGGATACATTCCTTGAATTATATTATTTTGCTTCTTTTTTCTTCAATTTTGTTGTAGTGATTTTAAAACCTTTTTGAATATTTTAAGTTTAAAAAAAATTTAATTACATTACTAATGTGAGAAGAATTAATTAAATTAAATGTTATAAACAAAAGGAAGATATTTAAAAATATTATGAATTAGTGAAATTAATGCTAAACTTTGTTTTATCCAACAATTAATAATTTTGTATAAGAAAGCCTAGGTTTTCATGAACCAAATGTAGAAACAATAATTAATAAAAATTTTCTAAAATTGGGAAGGCTTTCATATAGAATTGACTCTTTGAGGTTAATTGAAAAGCATTGTTTATCTTATATATAAAATTCTCGTGTCAAATGTCACAATGTTCGTTCCCGTACTCCTCCGAAACGGCTTGACCGATTCTCATGAAATTTTGTGAGTATATTGAGTAGGTCTGAGAATCGGCTAACATCTATTTTTCATACCCCTTAGTGATAAGGGCTACGCCCCAGTGGCCCTCAAAGTTTCAATGTTAATCTTATGGAAGTTCAATCTTAAGGAAGAAGAAGAAAGATTTCTTTTGATTTTATCATGGGCACAAAAAACAGCTGTTCGTATGAAAAGCTTAAAACAGCTGATTTTGATCAACAACTGATTTGGATCAAAAACTGAATATAATTTTAGGTTAGGCCTACAATGGACATTTTTTTTTTTTTACAATGAACTAAAACACTTGGGCTAATTATTACTATCAGGTTGATTTGTCTATCCGAGCAAAGCCGGGTCGGGCCAGAAGTGGTACATTCATTTCTTACAATATCACCAACTCCTAAGGGGGGGTTGGGGGTGGGGGAGTTTGGGGGGGAAATAAATTATAATAACTTAAAAATAATGTTTGCCTTTTGTTATTTATATATTCCCTCATCGTTCACAGCGCTCCATGCCTATTTCACGCATATACCACATTCTTAAACACTTACAATAATTAAGCTATTTTTTGTCTACACTAGAAATTACTTGAAAATTATTTATATGGCAAAACAACTTTTGTCGGGTCAGCTAGTTTCATATAATATTTTCATTAATCACAGGTGACCTAAAAATTTTGAGGTAAAATATCTTATGAAGTGCTTTGGTAGCCCCATCCAGGATACACACCTTCTCATATATTTAAATATAATTCTTTCATCTTTTAACTACCTCATCAAAACTAATCAGTAGGCAAAGTCCTCTTCCCCAGCTTTCTTGCAAATTTTGTAAATTCTTCTTCGAAACTACTCCACCGATTTCAATAAAATTTTGCAGGCATATTCTACATGGTTTAAAGGGTGCACCACTTAAATTTCAAGTTGATAACTCTTCTTCTACGAAAATTTGCTCTGTTTGTGATGCAGCTTTCTTGGCTGTTCCCCAGGTAGCCTTTGGTTTTCCCCCTTCCAGTAAACCATTGATTCCAGTAATCATATTGATAAACATCTTAAAAATTGCCAAGAACTAACCGTGCAGTTAAACCTACAAAAAAAACCTATAGTTTTGCTTGATAGACCTCTAGGTGGCTGAACGTCGACATTGTATGAAAGTTTCGATTTATTGGATTGTAAGTGTTCAGTTGGTTTATTTTACATAGCGCTATCCAGTGGCGAATATACATATTTTTTTGGGGGGGGCCAAAACCAATGTTATATTAGGTAATTTGGGTAATAAAGTAGTTATACTCAATGTTTCACGCTAGTTTTTAAGGCCGATTTCAGAGGGTAAATTACAACTAGATTATTTTAATATTGTTTTAAAAAGGGTGTAAACAAGTGAATCTTTGACAGGTAAAAATATGGTATATTATAAAGACTTAATGAGGTTAACAATGTTTACAGATTACAGAATCTATTAGATCTGGCAAATTATGCATTTCAACAACTCATATTAGTTAATTTTGTCTTACACTGTCTAATTTCGGGGGGGGGGGCCTGGGCCCCCCCCTTATATACGCCCCTGGCGCTATCACAAGTAAAAACTCTAGCTGGATTTTTATTAAAACCAACTTTAAATTTTCATAGACTGCAAAAAATAAATAAAATTTCAGGTATAATCGGATGACATAATGAATGACAGAGACTTTTAAGTATTGCAAATGAGTTTTAAAGTTATAACTTTTAAGTGAAACCCCTTAAGTAATAAAACATTTCAAAATTATAAAAAAAAGTACAAAAATAGCTAAATATTCTCTACGTCCACATCGTTAGCTATGAGTAAAGCTAAAAGAGAATTCTATTAGTATTTCGACTAATATAAAAAATTAAAATTATATCCAACTAGTTTAAATTTATAAATAATTCTATTGAAACAGTTTAGCCTTCGCCTATTTATGCACCAGGCATCCCTAGTATACTCAACAGTCAATAACTTGACCAAATCAAAAATGTCTATTCCAGAACTACCACATAAGGATTGAACACAATTTCAAAAGTTCAATTATTTTTAAAGTATTTATTTATATAAAACTTATTATTATGATTTCATAAACTAATTACAGCATATAAAATCTCTAAAAGCTTATAGGTCTAACTCTTGATATCTTTCCTTTAACTCGTTTCTGATGATTTTCCGAACATGTCTCATATGTTCCCTGTTCATATTCGAGTATGTATCATTCAATTCGATTACGGACGGTTCGATAAATCT
Organism: Philaenus spumarius; assembly: GCA_018207615.1. Taxonomy (NCBI): domain Eukaryota; kingdom Metazoa; phylum Arthropoda; class Insecta; order Hemiptera; family Aphrophoridae; genus Philaenus; species Philaenus spumarius. The sequence goes on from JAGFPH010000096.1 coordinate 805,333, forward strand.
TACGTAAGCTTGAGCTATCCTGAAACAAGAAAAAATATGTGATATGATTTATTGAACATAAATACAAAATCTATTTAAATCCACTTTAAACTTATTTGCTGCTTAACTGTAATAATGTAGATAAAAAGTACACTTAAAAGTTAATACCGTACAAAATATATATATACATATGACAGTTATAATGGTCGTTATAATGTGAAATTAATTTTGCAAAAGGTGAGAATCAAACCTAGCATCTATTACTTCCCAGCTGCGTATGGTTTTTCTAAATCAAACTGAACACCTTTTCATGGTATTAAATACACATTAATACAGTAATACTGTTAAACATTTGCAGGCATTAGGTTTTATGAAATTATAATTAAGAGCAATGGCGGCTTGTTGCTAAAATTACCAGAAATATTTGTGCACCAGAAATATTTGTGTTTGTTTTAAAATTGTGTTAAAGAAAACAAGCATGTATGAAAAGAAAATTTATCCAGAAACTTGATAAAATTCTAAAAGAACAAAATTAAAACTTGTTGTTACTTTAACCTAAATTGTTACAGTTCAAGCTTAATCTTTTCATTCAAAAATGAAACCATTTTTCTTGTTTTAATTTGTGTGAAAAGATTAAAAAATGTCTCCTTGTGCAATGTCAATCTGTTTTTTCACCTGTCTGTAAGTAAATAAATTTGTTTCCTCTATGACTAATTTTATTAAATGTTAATGAGTGGAAATAGGGGTCGCTGCAGTTTTACAGTGCTTATATGAAGAAAATAAAAATTGGTTAATAGAAAAGAAAAACAAATGAAATCAGGAAAAACATTTGTAAATATATTCACCGTTGTAAATTACATACACATTGTACAAAGCTTATTTTTTGTGAATTAACATCTGTGCCTTAATTTAACTAGCCTTTAGCGTTGGTAGTGGCAGATTATCCGTTAGGCATGATAGGCACGTGCCTAGGGGCCCATTGAATTTTCCCTAACACGTGTATTTACGTTCAACAAAATGATGTAGTTTCATCATTTTTTCAGCCAGATAACTTGTCACACGTTCATAAATTGGTAATAGCTTTAAAGTAAAAAAAAACGTTTTTACCGATATAGAGGACTCAGCTTATTTATATTTTTTAAAAATGTTTAGTTGCATATATATGAATTTACCATTTGCTACAACAAGGTGTATAACACGTTTGGATTGGATATAATTACTATTATTGAATTTAAAAATAAATGGTTTCATAGTTTTAATAGTGGTTATGTAGCAGGTACCGTACATAAAAGAGTTTTTTTTTCTAAAACAAATTTTCGAAATTGATAAATGTTTTATACAGTACTTTTCAGAACTAAATTATGAAACTTAAGTTTATTTTAAAAAAAATGTTTTACTATTTGTAATCTAAGCATAAATTTGGATTTTTTTCCCGTTGCTAAACATTTTGCGCTTCCTTAGCTACTAACTTTTAAAATTTGACATCAACAAATTTTTTAGTTGCATATTTGAATTCTTTGGACCTTTTGCTACAAAAAATATATGTTGAACACTTTTAAATTGGGATAAAACTACTATATTTGGTGAATTTAAAAAAATTATTTCAGCGCGAAAAAACCGCCATTATGATTACTAGTTATAGGGTTAAAAGGACCTTTTACCAATTAATGTCATAGCTTACATGAACACACAAATTTCATCAGCCAAGTTTTTTCCTATTTTAGTCAATCTTAACTTAATATCCATCATGCAAGTTGTAGTGGGGGAAATTAATTATTAAGTGCCTAGGGGCCGCTGAGGTCGTAAACCGCCACTGATCGCTGGTATGTAATAGAAAAAATAATCTACTAGACAGTCGGCATCAAATACTTTCTTCTGGACCACATCCTCCCATTTTGATAATTTTATCAAATTAACCAACACTCTAATGTTGTGAAAAGTATATCAATGTTTACAACTGTCAAACAATTCTTTACACATCTGAAATTTAAATTATAACTCAGAATACATTTTGAAAAAGTAAAAAAATTTTCAACCTTTTTTCATTGGACCTAAACCGTAGATTTGCAAACACTAACGAACGACCACTGCAGATGCACATTTTTCCGTTGCTACTTTTTAAGAATCTTTTTGCTGAAAGTAACATAACAAATTTACATAAAACAATGAGTAAACTAAAACGATAAAAAGTAACTGGAAATACCACTTTATGAATATTGAAGTTATAACTAGTGGCTGTTGAGATAATATAAATAAGTAGTGTCATAATCTTGAAATATACTTAGTAAACAGAGTTAAAAAACCAAGAGTAGTATTCGCTCACATAAAACAATGAGTAAATTAAAACGATAAAAAGTAACTGGAAATA
>JAGFPH010000096.1:814675-848499 GCA_018207615.1 Philaenus spumarius
TTAAGAAGAGGTTACTCTAAAAGATATAAATTAATTGTTCTGTTGAAAATTATTATGAAATGTTTACAACGGTTAAACCATCTATTTCAGATGTAGTACTAAAATAAATAAAATTATGATTTGGTTTAGTGAATTAACATTGCTGATGAACTTAATTAAGTAAGCACACGATAGATCTTAAGTTCAATTACTTTTAGAAATTTGTATTTATGAGATTGTTTGGTTCACTGTTATGCAATGGATAAAGTTGTCATCAACCCATTTTGTTTTAAAATAACAAATTTTGACGAGCATCGACCAGATGATAATTTATATTTAATGCAGCATTATTCATTATTTTCAACTTACAGTTTCTCTGCATCCCTTCTATCTGAATGTATGGATACTGCCTTTTCTCTGATAAAGGTTGTTTTAATCTTTTAGGTTTGTTTTCCGACTCCCAAACATCCATCAACTTTGTGACCATTGGAAAATTTTTGTACTGTAATCAGTTGGTTCAAATGTTAAATCAATTTTTATATATTAAGAAAACTCATTTGTATTTTGTTAAAATATTATGTTTACTTGATTTAGCAATATTGCAATAAAATGGATTGCCCCTGAATGTTTCCACTCATGTACTATTGTTAAATAAATAATTCAATTTTATTGGTTTGTTTGGCAAATTTTACATTATTAGGCAAGTCAGTCAAACAGTTATTGGACACTAGCAAAAAGTGTAAAAACAATTAATGTTTAAATAAATTAGAAGACTAATAACAAAAATCATGACTAAATTTTAAAACGGAAACTGTATAAATATAATTTTCAATAAATATCTAGAGAAAACAACAACAAATTTTAAAATACTAATGTTGTTTGAAGAAACTCCTCAATTGAGAAAAAAAAATTGAACCTAAACAGTTTTTTAAAATTACTTTTAAACATACTGACTTTTGAGATTTTATTAAACCCATGTGAAGTTTAAAATGAGTCCAGTTTCAGTCGGTTTTTTTACTTTTAAAGCTGCTAACAAGGACTTGTGTTCTTGGAAGTCATATTTCTTTCAAGTGTTGTGTGAATATACATCCGTTTTATAAACTTTCAGGCCCTTAAATTGTAACCCATAATTACTTCTAGAATGAACACATACGTAAGGGTCAGGATACATAGATTTAACTGCAACTCTGCAAAAATAACAATATCACAACCGTACCACGATTCTGCTAACAAAATATTTTCTGAATCATCCTTTTTGAGGAGTTTCCCAGTAAAGCAATTCCATAAGACACCTGGTGGGAAGTTAGACCCAAGTAAGCAGATTTCAATACCAAGGCAATCTTTAAGAAGAAGACCACTGAATTAAGTTTTTGTGACAGGCTAATAGGTCCTAAGCTATGGCATTTCTCCTTCGGATATGTCATTAGGCTCCTCTAGAAAACATTGCAGGATGGAGAAGAAGGTTAGTTTGAATAAAGCAGGCGATTTAATCCATGTAACTTGTTTATTTACATAAGTTGTACACTTTCTTCTGCTGGCCCGAACTTACAACTAAACTTATTGAAGGTAAATTTTTGCACCAGAATACTGAGCCGTTAGCTTCTTTTACTACTGACCAGTGAATAGAAAACTTTCTGCCTACCCTAGGTCAAGCAACACCACAAAACAATCTTATATAAACATAAGAATAGATAGTGGCAGCAAAAGGGGGAATGTACCACAGCATTTATGCAAATTTAAATTTACTTTAGGGTAAAAAGGGGTATTTCAATGATAATTTTACAATAAGGGAAATAAAATGGATATTTAAGAGTAGGGCAGAATTAATCTTTTTAAATTATAAACCATGGGTTCAAGGGAGAAATTTCTTGTTTTTTTGTGTAATATGGGAGTAAACGAAGATGTTTTTTATTTTATTGCAGAATGTCAAATATTAGTCGAATTTAGAAAATCTTGCTTTCTTTAAAGGTATTGTCTAAACCAGAGTTTGAGGAATTTATTAATGGTAGGGATTGGTCAAATGTTTGTAGATTTGTTCAAAATGCATGTCGGTACAGATAGAGTCTTACACAAGAGTTTCATTTTTCTTAATGTTTATTTTGTTGTTAGATAATTAGTTAATTTGTTGATAATTTTATTATTAGTTGTATGAATGGGTGTTAGAAACGACAATACAGAAAATATTAATTTGATCAATTGTTTATTTTGTTTCTTTATAATTGTGTGAATGTGTATACCGTACATATAATTTTAATAGTGTTTGTGTCTAGAGTTCTAAGAATAAGAGATGTTTAAGTTTACTTAATGGTATTTTGATATATTTGTGTGTTTTTATATACATGTAGCAATGCTTATGTTTGATAAGTTAAAAATGTCAACCTAACAGACGGCCGAATGGCCATTGTTAAAAATATATTAAAAAGCTAATGTTGCTGTAATAAGTTAATATAAATAAAGCATATGTTCTATTCTATTCTATAAATTATATGTTTTATAGATTAGATAGATTAGTATTATTATTATGGATTCACATTGACACAGAACTTGCTATATGGCTTGAACACAAAGATATGATGAAGTCAGAGTTTAGGTGGTGAAAGGGAGATAGTTAGTTTGAAGCTAGAAGTGAGTCAGTTATTCTGTTAGCAACCTTGTACTAAGGCGGACCCTTTATATTGGGGGGTTTTTCTTGCCATTACCTTTGACCACAAAACAGTTGTAAGTTCGGGCCAGCAGAAAAATTTTGTGTCTTTTAATAAGCGAGTAAAGTGATAAATGTTTTCCCTGCCATATTCTGCGGAACATTCTCAACCATCCTGACAAAGTACGGAAGCTCACGAGAAGAACACATTCGATGAGGCACACCAACCCAAGAAGACTTATTAGTGGCAAGGAGCTCGTCACAAATAATTATAAACAAAAATAATTGTTGTTTAAGGTGGAAAACCTGAGCGGTCATCATTTGCCAGAAAAACAAGAGCATTCAATGAATGCTCGTACATTAAACAATTTGAACATACACAAACACTCATAGACACAAAAGTTCAACAGTTAATTCTCAACATACCACTAAAACTAGTTACAAATATGCTAACACCACATAATGGTCTAGGTGTTACCAAAAAGCAAAGTGGCGGGTCCCCATGTCTCATCAAAAACCCATGGTTTAGCTTGGAATGGTTAGTAAGACATCACCACATCCTCTCGACAGCTTCAGCGGTTTAAAGGTATTTATAGACATACTGTACAAATCTCTTAGAGTTTATTATTCTATGCCGCTACACAGTCTTCTTCCTACTGTCTAAATAATGCTTCCATCGAAATGGACACAAAGTTGAATAACATTACTCACTCCACAATAGGGTGTAAGTGAATGGGTTCCTAAACAGCTAAATCTTAGTATTCCCCTTAGTATCTGCCCTTGTATTCAAACGTGACTCAAAACCCAACAAAAAAGAAAAATAATAATAATATTGTAATTCCATGTAATAATTTTACGACAAAAATATTTATACACAGTATTATGTAAATGTTAAGAATAATAAGCATTCACAATATCTCTCTAATAGCATTTACCCAAGAATATCAATCTATTAAGATTATTTGTTATGTCAAGAGATTTAAATAAAGTCTATATATTTATCCGGTGCAGTATAATAAGCAGGGGCGAGGTGTCTGGTCATGCTAGATGTGGCGATGACTATGAAAAATAATGGAAAAGGATAATTAATGTTACATGTTTTCCCTTTTTAAATCGGTATTTTGAATCTACCACGGTATTTAAAGAAACATCAAGTGATATTCAAAATTGATTGGTTCATGTGGTAAAGGAAAGAATTGTGAAGGAAATTGAACAAACAGATTTTTAACTATTGTCTTAGACGAAAAATCCGATATTAAAAGTAGGTCTCAATTATGACCTGTTTTAGATATGTAGACAAGGACGAGGGTTCTGCAAAAGAGCGGTTCATTGGATTTACTGATGTAAATGCAGACCAAACAGGTGATGGCTTACTTAGTCACTTAAAAAATATCAATTAAATTACAAGTGAAAAAACATGGACCAAGGCTGGGATTTGAACACGGGAACTTTACGATTCCGTAGTAACGCTCTATCAACTGAGCTACCCTGATCACTACAGATGTCTCACTTGTATGGTTTTACTGCAATGATTGAACTAACAGACTGAATACCTCGTGCATAGACATTGAAAACAATTTTAATTCTGTGTTTGCAGTTTACAGTGGTGTGATCAGGATGGCTCAGTTGGTAGAGTGTTATGACGGAATCGTAAAGGTCCCGGGTTCAAATCACGGTCTTGGTTCATGTTTTTTCACTTGAAATTTAATTAAATTAACCCTTGCTGAGAAAGTGTGTAAGGGGAAAATTAAATTTAATTATAATAACAAAAAATATTTTTAGAAAATATAACCTGAGTGAAAAAATCATTACTCAGACGTATGATAGGCCAGCAGTCATGGTGTGCCACTTAACCGACCTAAAAACAAAGGTGCAGGAAGAGTATCCTAAGGCATTGTTTACCCATTGCTATGCACATTTAGTTCTGTCTCTGGGTATGATGACATTTAATAATGTCATCTTTTTTTCAACCACTTAGCGGTAGCTCAACTTTTTCGTCTCATTCCATTAAGAGGGCATTTGCTATCCAAGAAGATTTGAAGAAAGCCATCCCATCTTTCGCCCCAACTCAATGGTGTTTTACAACTTGCATAATTAACACAGTAGAACAGTACTGGGAGCAAATAATAATTTTTTTTCTGTGATATTCATGAGGATAATGATGACAACTGGAAAGGGTCGGACAGATGTGCAGCATTTGGGTATACACAGTTTTTGGAAAGTTATCACACTGTCTTTATTCTGAAAATATTCCCTCTTTATTTCCTCGAACAGATGTAAATTTTAACATACTACAGTCTGAGCATGTCGATTATATGACATTTATAAATGTCATCAGAGACTTTCAATAGAACCTAAAATATTATAGGAAAAGATTTATTCACTGTGATGATTGCACAAAGAAGCTTTTAGCAAACACTATTTATGAAGAGGACAAGTATAAAAATTGTGAAATTGTTGATTTCTCGGTATTGTGGGAAAAAACTATTTCTATGACAAGATTACCCCCTATCCAAGAAAAAGAAAATGCGAAGAAAACGACGATGGTTTGTCATATGAACAATGGTGCAGGAGGATGTATTATGCCATTATTGACAATATTTGAGTCACATAAGTATCCGTATTTCTTCTTCGCATAAATTAGAGATTTTTAACTTTTAACTAAGAAAATCCAATTATTTTCGGAAACGAACACATTTCCTGAAAATCTGTTTGCAATGTAATAATAATATATGCAAATGATATTTTTGATATGCAAAGGATTTATTCGAATGTATTTGATTTACAAGGTCTTAAAAATGAACTAATAGTAATTTATAGAACCACCACATTTCAGGCTAAGTCTCGGAGAAAATTAGTTACAATTTTGAAAGAAGAACATTTAGACCGTTTTTTCAAAAAGGTTTCCTTTTAGCTAAGATAATCTGTGTTGTACCAGCGAGAAATGCGTCAGTTTTCTAAGATTAAAAGAACCCACACTTTTAAATGATCCATGCAAAGTGAAGGGCGAATAAGCAGTGGTCTAGCCCTACTACCTATTGAAAAAATCATTTTTTTAGTAGCTAAGAGAAAAGAAGACTTTTACAGAACAGAAATTCAAAAATTCTCCAACAAAACAAAGAGGCTGGAGTTCATGTGCAAGTAGCGTAAAGTAAAAATATTGTGTTTTACATTATTTTATTTTGTAGGCCTTAGTTATAATAAAATTGTAGATTTGATTGAGTATAAACGTTAATTTAAATAACTTGTATTAATTAATAAATAACTGCTCATTTTATTCCCCCCCCCCCCCCCCTCCGAGCATTTTAAAAGGTTTGATGAACATTTTTTTTTATTTTAGAATGGTTTCCAGCTTGGTCTAAATTGGTATGGCTTTTGGTCGGAAACAAAGATATTCCAAGTTTGATCTTTTTGACTGATTGTTCTGTCTCTAATGTCAAGGATATTATAAAACTACTAGTAGATGGTCTCAAATAATTTTCTAAGAATGAACAACAGTAATTTAATGCAAACTAGGTGAAGGCTTAAATTATTGTAGAGAAAGGAGACGAGATAATTTAAATAATTGAATCTTGCTCGTGCTTACACTGGCACAGCTTCTTGGTAATTAATTAATTAATTAATCTATATCAAGTCATGTGGAAGGACTCTGACAAGTTCATTAGATAAAGACAAGTTTACAATAGCTGTAAGTTTGGTAGTTCAAATATTACATTATCTTCATGATACATCATAAACAAAGGCATATTGTGTCCGAGGGCTTCAGTTTGTATTAATGAAGCATCTGCATTAGTTAGAGATAAATAAATTTCCTTTGAAATTAATGTGTATTTCAATATTGAATAAAACTAACCTTTGGATCTTGGAATACTGCTAATACATCCTCTAGTTTATGATATACTTTGTACTGTAAAACATCGTTAGGTTCTTGAATAACTGAAGTTACTGGAAAAAGTAATACAAATATTATTTTCCTAAGTGTTATATAATCGATAATTAATAAATTATTTCACAATTATTATTCTATATGTGTGGACCTTGTATGAAACAGAACTCAGTTACACAACCGAAGATGTTTTAAAATAAATGTGATTTAAAAAAAATTAAATAATAATGTTTTAAGTTTTGAGATTTTTCAGCAGCTGTCATTAATACGAACAATACTTTTCTGAGTTTTAGACGCTCTTAAGCTTGACTACTGCCAAGGTTTTAAAAATATGTATATAGTTTATGTTTAAAAATATTGTTTTGCACTCCTACTCCACACTAATCATCATCAACCCAGTTGACTTTAAAATGATTTATTTATTGAGTGAAAAACAAATATTTTAGTTATTTTTTTTTTAGAAAAAAAAATTTCACTTTTATATGAATATCGATAAAATAAAATAAATACTAATTAATATATTAAGTTCATATTGTAAACTTGAACATAAATAAATAAAACAAAAACTATTAAACCAAATATATAACTACCAAAGGAGGGACTACTCATTTAAGCCTTGCTAGACCTGTTTTGAAGCTAACATCATTTGTGGAAAAACATTTCTAAACTTCATGGAAACAAATAATGAGTTTTAAAATATGACAAATAAAATATCAAATTAATAACAGAATCTAATACAGTAAAAAAATAATTAAATAATCGGTTAAGGAGTTAAGAATCTATTAGTATAAGTGGCAAAATAAATAAATTGCTAAAAAAATACTAGTATACCAAAAACTCAAAAAAAAACTTAACTACAATGGTATTTTTCTTCTACACTAGTTTGGCTCAAAGAGTTGTCTGCTAATTTTATATATACGAGGCTTCAATTAATTTTTGTTTGTAAAAGATTTTTTAACCCTTTTAGGAGTAATGACGTTCAGGAATGTCATGAGCTCCCGTTTGCAGAGGAGTGACTTCTGAAACCTGAAAATGGCTAAAAGAGTAAAAATAATTTTTTTGAATTCATGAAACCTCAAACATAAGTCTTTAATTATGATACGGAAACAAAACCAAATGGGTAAATTTTATCAAAATCGTAGGTTAATTCATAAATCAAATATTTTTTGAACGAAAATCCTCAAAACAAGGCTATATACACAAAAGTACATTACAATCAGGGCACTGATAGTGTCCTTCTAATTTTGCTCCTTTGTTGTTGTATTGTAGCATACGCAGCATGACTTTTGAAACATCCTTGTTTGTCGGAAGAGTCTGAAGAATGTGATGCCCTATCAGACATATTGGATGTTTGTCGCTGCTTGGTACTACTGGTCTCGGGACAATAGATTTTCTTTTCTCGGTGTGCGATGCATGTAAAATATCTGTCTCGGGAAGTCTTTTATAATTAGGGAGCTTTACAATTTTATGTCAAATACACTCCGAGTCATAAACCAACTATTTAATAAAGTATGGAATAAGAATAAATGGTGTCCACTCAGAGTTGGAACAACAAATTAAATGGAACTCAGCGTATTTAACTGTGAATTAGTGAACAAGTGCTACTAGTTACAGCTGGTTGACTTTAACCATTTTACTGAGAAATAATGCACAATCACCTGCGCAGGCTTACAGGCAAATGATTGGCTGTTGGCAGATGATTGGCAGGTATAAGACGGTTTCATACCAGTAGACCGTCAATTGTTCCTAAACAGCAAACCATACCCTCTGACACATTACTCTCATCCATTCCTTTCCCTATTCTGCTCAGACATTCCAGTGACCTTGAATTAAAACTATTTCGTGTAAAGTTTCTTAAAAACTAATTAAAGTGGTGAGGCTATCAAAACACTGTCAGAACGACACCACTCCTTTTGTTCTTTTTGTACATGACGTTCTAGAACATCATAACTATTTAAGTGCAATTTGCCGAACTGTATACTCCTTATAAAGGATCAATAAGAATTCTCATCCTTCTTCTTACATCAAAATGAATTTTTAGGTTAGATGGGAAACATAGGCCTAATCATCCAGGTTTATATTTTCTATTTAGTTTTGAAATGTATATGTGTCAGCTTTAGTTTTTCAATTGACAAGGAGAGTTGATTTATACTCTTGAAACATTGTGTATTATTTTCTTTTCACGCAAAAATGGAAAATGTCCGAACAAATATTTTTAAAAATATGTACAATCCAGCGTTATAATCTAACTTTAAAACTATATAAAATACTTAATTAATAATATTCAAACTTTGTTTTCATTATAAACTATGTTATAGTTTGATTATTATAATATATATTGTACATCTCTGAAGATGACAACATTATTATAGAAATATGTTTCAATAAAAACAAATTGTTTGTAAGAGTTTTTGATGAAGTTTCATTATTTTAATTTTTAAAATTATGTCATAAAAAATCTGGATTCTTATTGGAAATATCTTTGGATAAATTTAGAAGTAAAATGTTAAATAAATTCACTAAAAATACCAATAATTAAGCCAAAAGATATCATTGAGCTTTGTGGTATTTTAACAGAATAGGTAAATTTCTAACAATTAATTTAATGAAAACCTAAACTGACTACATTATATAAAATAATCTCTTACTTCCATTACTTCCATCATAACTACTGTCAGATGTTGCAAAGAAGTTACAAACAATAACAACAGAAATGCACAACGAATTCACTACACAAGAATTAAACAATTTACAAAAGTCTGCCATTTTAAATTGAAAAACTAACTTTTTATATTATGTTTAACTACCATTTTAATATCATTCAGTTTAAAAAAAATTATGAACATTTTATGTACAATGCCATAATTGAACAATGCATACAATTAAAATGTAAATTTCTCAGAAAAATTTTAAGATTTCATGATTGAGTTGATATCTTATCAAAGTATTTGATGGTATAAAATGAGATCGCTTGACAAAATGTTTATGTAAGACATAGATTAGACTGAATTTAAGACTCTATTCACTGTATAGTTAGAAATGATATGGTTCATAAATGACATTTTTAGTAAACTTTATTATTTTACCTTTCATTCTATTTATCTCAAATCAACATTGATGTTATTATTTCATTTATGTTGAACTATGTGATTAAATACATTCTGTTATATCCAGTGGTATATCAAAAATCTAGAAATGTAGATTTAGCAGCAGGTTTTCTATTCCTTTTATAAGTTTAAAATTATTTTTCTCTAATTTTAGTAAGGGACTGAATGGTTCATTTATGTCAGTTATAAACTGAATTACATTTAAATACTACATTATTTTATTTAGAAATAAAATACAAATTTTTTCTTACAAATAATAGTAGCCTACAGATATAATGAACCAAATATTTTTTAAACCCAAAATAGGACATGTAAGGACCTAAGCGTATTCTTCCAACACATTACAAGGTCACCAGTGGCAAACTACAATATCCTCAAACTAGGAATGTGTCTGGTTTAAGATGCCTGTCAGAGGACATACTTCCTCGTGAAACCTGATTTTGAAATACAACCAATCCACAAATTACTGCTAAGCTACATTTAACTGAGAAAGATATAACTACTTAACAGGCTGCATCTCACTTACTAAGTTTACTTACTTGCATAATATAATGTTTATATAAAAGATTACATCTCCTCAAGGAATTTTGACTTTTTAGTCATACCTAATAATTGTTGTATTACTAATCATATCGACTTGGAAATGGTGTTTAATTTATCAGCCACTATTTGTATACATTTTCCATTTCCCTGAAACACCCAGTTCAACTTTTTTTAACCATAAACATGTTTATATATATTATTATTCGGATATTGATAGTGTAAAGTTTTGGGACATTGTTGCCAATCAAAAGCTCCAGTGGGCTCAACATAGTAATTATCTATCTAGAAGCACTCCAAAGTGATTTTCTTATTGAGTAGGCTTATCATTACAAGTTATTTGAGAAATGTATACTTTTCTTATTTCACTCTATAGTAAATTAAAGGTTGGTCTTATTTGGTAAACGTAAGCCTACTAGAAATAAATAATCCTAATTTCACAAAAAAGGGAATAATTATAATCATAACAAAATCTGACAGTGGGAATGAGTATATTTATTTATCACACATCATACTTATAACTTATAAAAAATGACTTTGAATTCTTAACTAAAAACAGGACATTTTTACTATAATCTAAAAAAATAATAATAGAGAGTAAGAAAACAGTATATAGAGTTCATTGTAGCCAGTTTATCCTGGTATTCTCACTGTCATCAATTTATATCTGTTCGAGGTTGTTAAATAATATATTATGCTAAAAAACTACTCAAATAATTTCACTAAAAATTTGTGTGAGATGAACGTGTTTGCAAATATGCCCTTCACTGACCACAGCTCTGCTAGTCTTCTCCCTCCTTCAGTGTATTCTTAGGCGGCATGGAGGCAACATCCTTCCCCATCATTACAGGTTTGTACCTCACATTTTGTAATTTCTAGATGATTTTTATTTGAATGAACAACATCTCTGAGTACAAATAGTAGACATGTTACAAATAGTATAATACATTTTATTCGTTTTCTGGACGTGTGTTACTATTAGTGGTGTAATTTGTATTCGTCTGGTAGTTGGGTATTACCAGTAACGTCACTTTTTCACTTTTTATTATGTCACAGGTGTTTTGTGTTTGCAAAACATTTTTTTTCTTCTTTACACCCCCTACATGAGCCAGGCTTTTGCTCTACTCCTCTCTTTTCCCCCCTCTTTGATAGCTTTCATTACGGTCCATTCCTGATCCACCGGACTAACTAGAAAGGGAGCCCCGCTGACTAGTAGTCTTCTATTTTTTGTTTGTGTGATTTACACGCATTATAGGGATCTATTAGTTATTTTTGTGTATGTTTTCAGCAATGTTTTTTGCAGGAAGAAAGCAAATTATGAACATGGTATCCCTCCCTGAGGAGGAAGAAGAGGCAATTGATAAAAACTTTGATTCAGACGATTCCTTCAATGAAGATGATGATGTCAAATGTTCCGGACACAACACAGACTCGGAGAAAGATGCGCAACTTTAAGAGGATGAAAACATTGAAGGAGAAGAGCCTCATTCTCTCATTGCGTTAGGAGGTTCAAGTAGCTTTGAAATAGGCAGAGACACACCAAAATCCATTGGAAATTCAGATGGTGAATAGCAGCCGGAATATTTTTAGGGGGAAAATAAATGTATCACTTGGTGTTCTGCAGAACCTAAATCCTCTAAACTCCCGAAACTCCCGGTTAAAAATGTAATTAAAGTGAAACTTCCAGCTTTACGGCTCATGGCGTAAACCCTTGGGAAAAATCCCAACATCGAAGAAGTCTGGCATTGCCTCTTCGATGAACATTAATCCAGGTAATAGTAAAATTTACAAATAAAAAAATGAATACAATGAGTTATAAATTGAAGACCAGCAATCTTCAAACTACCGAGACATGAACTTGAACGACTCATTGGCCTAATGATGCTGTGTGCGTTTTTTAAATATAAAAGTAGCTTTATCATCATTGTTTTCTATGGGACCTTCTGGACGACCTACTTTTAGAGAGGTCATGTCACTGAAACGATGTCTCACTTCACTTCTAGCTTGGAGATTTGACGATGCTAATATGAGGAAGGAGCGCACCATGACTGACCCCGCTGCTGCCATTTCTTATTATAAATTCATAAAAAACTGTCAAGATGCTTTTGAAATTGGTAACCACGCATACATTGAAGAAATGCTAGTTCCTTTTAGAGGAAGGTGCCCCTTCCGCATCTATATGCCAAACAAACCTGCAAGATACGGTTTGAAAATTCTATGCCTTACTGACGAGCACACCTCTTATTTATACAATACGTACTTATAACTTTTAAAAGACAGCGACGGGTTTACCTCGTCTCAAGAAGAAAAAACTAAGTAAGCCCACCCAAAGTGTGATCTGCCTATGCAAGCCCAAAACAAATTCTAAATGCAACGTGGCTGCCGAAAACTGGTTTTCCTCCTTAAAAATAGTTAAGGAATTGAAAAAAATTAAGTTGATGTACATTGGAATATGGGATATAACAAAAAGGAGATTCCCCCTGAATTCCATTAAGCTTGTACGGTTTGACTTCTAATGTGACTCTGGTATCATCTGTCCTAATACCAAATAAAGCGGTAAATTTGATTTCGTCGATGCATGATTCAAAACTTACAGGCCACTTTATCAATAAATCTGAATTTATAATTCGACAAAATCAGGAGTGCACAATTTGGATAAAATCATTGCTAACTATTCCCCAAATAGACAATCTAGGTGATGGCCACTTACATTATTTTACAATATGATCGCTGTGAGTCTTGTAAATTCTGGGATTATCTATGCCAGTTTTGAGAAGACACCAATGACGAAACGCTTCGACTTCATTCACACTCTTGCAAACGTCCTCATAAAAAACAGGTTGAACGTAGGCTATGCATCATTAATCTTCCCGATTACCTATACAAAATTATCAAGGAAATCCTCAAAAAAGAAGAGTAAGCTTCTCCATTTATGAAGGATATATCAGGCAGGCTCCCTAAAAGAAAAACCTGTAGATAGTGCTCATATGACAAAAGGAGACAAACTGCCTACAAATGCATAAAATTTGATAATCCGTGCTGTTTAGAGTGCACAAAAAAATATTTAAAGAGTGTGCTCCAACTGTTTTATAAAATATATGTAACAGAATTTTTTGTTCTCTTATTTTCTTCACTTTGTATGTACATAATTGTTACTTTTTTCTGTATGTATTATTAACTTTTTTCGCTTTGTAATTATTTTGTTAATGCTATAAATGCTTTCAAATATATCAAATGATATTGTTTAATTTAAAAAATAAATCATCAAGTTGTTTATGTTGAATTTGTACGTAATTTTTTATACTGAATACTGGATCTATGTATTATTTAACTTTTTTTCAGTTTGTATTTTTTTAATGCAATAAATACTATTAAATATATATAATAATATTGTTTAGTTATAAAGATAAAGAATCAAGTTGGCAATGTTACAGTTTGTATCATTGGCGTAACAAGGGATTTTTGGGGGTTATGAACACTCTCCCCCCATTTTTAAAAATAGTTTGCACTTTGATTACATTAAAATACGGTTCTAAGAGTAACTTGTCTTCAACACCTATGCAAATGTCAAGCTACAATAAATTATCAATATATTGCTGACATTATCTTTGGTCGAATTGGGCACTGACACTTTATTTGATATACGATGCAGTATAGTGTATGGCCTGGAACACACACAGAGTTTTTGTTCACCACGGATTATTTGCCGTCACCATCATATCAACCGTAGCACAAAGGGGATTATTAGAGCATACACATTGGTCGGAAAAATAAACTATCGGTTTATTTACCACTTACGGTAGCTGTGCAGCTGCTGGCTGACACTACAATCAATGGGTTTTCCACCATCTATGCCGAAACAGTGGCGAACGTCACCAACTGCATGCCAATTTTCCTTATTTTAGTATTTTTTCGTAGAAACCTTCAGCCGCGTGTAGAAACCGAAATTCTTAAATAATTGAAAAATGTTTCTTCTAGTTTCTCAAATCAGGAAACACAGTGTAGAATGATCCAAAATCTTCTCTTCTTTTATTTATTGATTGGGTGAACCCAAATAAGTATATTTTTTTGCTTCCTTTTCAATCGGTGACGGAATAACAATAAAGCGAGAGTATATATTACATAAAACACTTCCTGATTGATGAACTAGACACTTCAGTTTAATAAATCCCAATGAGAATTTTTCCAACGATGGAAATTTTACCACACTTTAAATTTTATGAGCGGTAACTAATCCTCAGCCGATAAAAAAACACTGTGTGTGTTCGAGGCCTATGGGGTAAGAGGCAGCACATTGCAAGGTTTGGTGGGGGATGAGTCATGGTTGCATTCTAAAATGGGCCTGAATCACAATTAAAAGTGTAAAAGTATGCATAACTATATCATTTTAAAGTACTTTTGAGAAGCCTAAAACGGGTTATTTTGCATCTTAATTTTTGAGAAAAAAAATTTATAACTATCTGAAGGAGGTTCTTGAAGTACAAAGAGGTTTCTTGTTATTTTCTGACTCTTGGGCGGGTGAAACCAAGAATTATGCCTTGTTCCTTTATCTCCATTATTTTGTTCATACAATTAAAAGATTGTACAGTGCTCAAACAGTTTTTCCAATCAAAGGATATTTCTATATTTAGTGTGATAAGAACATAGGTTTAGCTTAAAATGCTCCTTCAAAACATTACCAATTAGTGATGCTCTGGTTAATCAAGAGGATAAGATGTTTAAATACAGAAATACTTCAACAAATCCTGGATATCAGCAAGTTTGAAACGCTCTGTTGCTGATCTGCAACACAACCTCTGCCCTGAACTTCAATCTAATGTGGCCTCAACCAGCATATATTTATAGGTAAATAAATTTTTTTATGAGACTTCTTTTAGGGCAAGTCAAGTGCAAAACTTTGCCAGTGATTAATTTGAAACTTATTTGCAGGTTTCCTGTTTCTAAGGAAAAGTATAATGACCTGCAGCTTTTAAAAGAGATGCAGTAGTGGCCAAGATACAAGGGAATACTTTACAAGAAGAAACGAAAGGAATCAACAAAGGGGACATTTCAAAACAAAACACCAACAAACACATTTTCAAAATAATACTAAAAAAACACATTAAGTTCAAAACCAAACACAAAAAAGTCATCAAGGCAAAACAGAAATAATGGAGGAAAAATTCCAATAATTCGAAGGTTGTTCTCATTATTTAATATAACACAGTTTTTCAATAAATTGCATAGTACCGGTAGTGTTGTATTTCTTTCACTGCCTGTGTTGGACTAAACACATAATTTTTGTGCAAAAGGGGATTTAACATGTTATAAATGTGCAAAAAGTTTCATTCTGTTAATTTTAGTCAAATTTCAAAAACACCTTAAAATATTACTTTATCAAATTATTATTTTATTTTAAAAAAATAAAAAATATTTTGACAAAAAAATGGCATTGTCAATTTGTAATACAACATCTAATAATTGTAAGTCTTGGAAGTTTATTTGACCTCTCCTGCAAAATTTACAATATGTGACTTACCCCATTATTTTTGAGGGGTCTTTACCTCAGGGTTTCCATTAGTGTTTCTGTTGTATTTTGTGAGCAAGTTATTTTTTTATTTTTTTTTAGTTTGTAAAAATACTATGTTTATTTGTTATAGTTAAATTGTAATTTTGCAAAGCAGGAACAAAATATCTTGCAAATTCAACAAAAAATCCATACATTAAAAATTACAATGGAAAAAAGTTTTCTTTTTACATTATTTAAATATGTATTTATCACCATAATAATAGACATTTTTTGAAAGCTGCAATATAAAAAGGTAAAAGATATTTTTAACATTTATGACATTAAAACTAAAATATTTAACAACAATTTATTACAATTTAAAACATTGTTTCAATAAATAATACAAATAAATGCCAGACACAAAATAAATGTAAATAAATAAATAATTTAAACATTCAAAACACATTTAACACAAATAATACAGAACAGTTCTTCACAAGTTTAAATGTTGGAATTTGTTTTGAAGTGCTTTTTTAATCACACGCCTGAGTTGTAAAACAACCGGTTCTGAGATGACAGTAGAGTTCAGTTCATACACTCTAGGGTCCTTCATGTGGCGGTAGACATCAACAACCCTGGAATAAAATATTTGTTTTATAAGCTCATAAAATAAAACTACAAGTTTTTTATAAGTTTTTTTTCCATACTTTCCATTATTTGTATAGCCTATACAAAATATAATAAATTATGTAAATAAATATTAAAAAAACTAAATATTTAAGGCAAGAAAATCATGAATTTTATTGGGAAAAGGACAAAGAATAATTAAAGCCCTAAATAAAAATTGACTCAAAAAAATACTATCAATTGAACTAGTATACAAGGTGTGACTAAAAAACCCATGGTTATAAGAAAAGGACAATGAATTTAAACCAACCAATTACAATCATTCTTCCTTTTGGTCAACTCACAGATGCAAATCTGGAGTTTGTGTATGAAGTGGTGGAGACTGATGATCTAACCCTAAACATCACTGTTGAAGAAAACATTTATTAATACTAAGGAGAGTTAAGAACCTGGGTGATTAAGGCAAACTGATGACAAATGCAGGAAATGAAACTGGTACATCTGTCAGAAAGAAACAAATCACTGAAACCGCAGAGTGGTTAAACAATTCCATGAAGAACCCTGATAATACGACTCTCTAGTTACTTCACCTTTTCTCTTGAATGTTTGATATAAATCTACAAGTATTACATTAAACAGTGGGTTCTAGATATCAGCACCATCTAGGATTGATTATATGAAGTTTGTTAATATTTGAACTACCTTATGCAGTATAAACTGTATTAGTGAGAGAAAATTTTAAACGAAAGAATGTCACATATTCCCTCAAAACCTCACCGTCAATGGGTTAATACCTTTTTTCAATTACTCACACTAACTTGCTACTTCAGAACATTCTACGACACTATAGTAAAGTCATTTTTTCATATACCAAGTATTTTATATTTGAATGATTTTAAAACATATAAAATCTATTCTTGATTACAGACATATATGAGAGGCACACACCAGCTGTTTAACAACAACTGCAAATTATAGTTACCTATAAAATGATGAATCTGTCCGTCTTGTGACTTCTTTTATACTCTTAATTTACGCGTTTTGGGGCCATGGTCCCATCATCAGAATGAAAAATCGCTCCATTGGAGGTCGTTAAATGTTACAAAAAACACAAACACATAAAAAGACACTACACACGCACACGTATAAGAACGACTCATATGGTCCTCATTTGTGAGGTTAACTATTAGTAGCGCTACGTTATCTACCGCGCGAGACACTAGGTCTACCTAAAGTTGAACAGTTTTTGTTTCTTGAGCTAATAACTTTGTAAATTTGACATCTATCTTTTTTTTCTGGCATATATAAATTCTTTGAACCTTTCTCTAAAAAAAAGCTATAAAACACTTTTGGATTGGGGTTCATTTACTATTTTTGGCGAATTTTTGAAAAATGCTTGCACTCGCCAAAAAATCCATTTTCGTTAAAGCCGCCGGTTCTAGGGTTAAGTTAGCATATTAATTAGTATTTTTTTGTATGAAAACATTAAAGAATGACATGCTAATGTAAATTTGGTATATTTATTTAAAAAAATTATGTTTCCATTGATTTTTTACGTTTTTTTATGACCCAGTCTAAAAGTCTGAGGGCGCCAACTCCGTAATTTTTTTAACGCGCCCTCTCCAGGGTTAAATAGAAGAAAAGCCTCTATTTTATGAAAACCACACAAGCTATGAAACTGACCTATTGTTAAACTCCACTACTTCAGAGGCCAGTTTATACTCTTCCTTGCGTGAGTTGAGGTAAAAAGTTACATCTGGTACCAATAAATCTGGAGGAAATTTATATAGAATGGAGTCATCTGGAGGCAACTCATTAGGAAATTCTTTGGCTAGATTAAAAGTAGCTTGATCCATCCAATATCTGAAATAACAACAGTAACTATAATTATTTAAAATGAGCTATAAAAGATTTTATAAACAGATGTTGAAGCTATTGTTATGACTAACATAAAACTATAGAATAACAAATGTTCCTAAATTAAATAGAACATCTAATATAATATTAACTTCAACAGAATCAATAATATTTCAAGGTGTGCACATGTTTATTTTTTAAAGGTAGAAATAAACCAAAATTTAGAAGAGTGTAATACGCCCATCGAAAAATGTGAGAAGGCGGTTGCCATGGGGAAAAGCGAAATCGATTAAATTAAAAAAGAAACCGTATCAAATTTAACTCTAACTGAGCAAACAAATAAATATAAAAACTGATTCGGACGCTAAAACAATTGAAAAAATGTATGATAAGTGTAAAGCAACAGAAAATAATTAAAGGCAATGACCATTGACAACTGCCGGGAATTTAGTATATTTAGCCGACAATTTTCTAGATCGCAGATCAAAACAATTTTTAGGGGAAAGCGGGGAATCTCATGAAATTTATCCATGACATGGAAGAATATTTCATGAAGAAAAATCCATGTCTGGACGAAGGGGATAAATTATGAATCCATGAAAAATATTAAAACTTGTGGCATTAGACTGGTGGAATGTTGTAAAGGGGAAATTGAATACTTGTAGTGAATTTTGAATTAAATTTGTAAAAAACTTTTGATGGCACAACAGTACATTCGGGACCGCATTCAGCGTTGAAAATATTGAGAGCAGCTCAGATCAAATAGAGCCAATTACTTTTGTAGGTTATTTTTTTCTGACAAACCTGATATTGAGACATTTTAGTCAAGATGTGCAAGGCGGCCATGGGAAAAGGGTCCCAGACACATGAGGATACCATAGAATTTAACCAACTTTGAAATGGTTGATGGAATGGAATTTAAATTGGAAACTGGGAAATTAGAAATTAGGGAAACTGAGAAATTGAAGAGTCACGACCCGTACACGGCGAGACCTCTGATGGGAATCGGCAAAAAGAATGGAACCAAAACTACGGACATTTCCAAAACCCGAACCAAAGATCCTATGGGAATTCCAGCAGACCACCCCAACCTGTAAAACCCAAAACCCCCTACCCACCTCAAGGGATCCCCTACCTAGCCCTCAAAAAACTAGGTAAAGAGGTCTCAGCGAGGATAAACGGAAAAATCAATAAAGTAAGTTATCCTCATGGGACCGGTGAACAAAATAATAAAAGTAGCATTGTAAAAAACCAGGAGAGCCTAAATTCAAAAATAATTGTAGAAATAAAAATGATCGCCATCCTACAAAAGTAAAAATAATAATATTTTGGGGATTTAAGGGAAGAACTGCTATCCCCAAGACAAGATAAAAATTAAAGAGATTCCAAAGTGCCCAGACATTAGAATTAAGAGTCCAAAATTGCTTTGTAAGTGCCGAAATTGACACTGAGTCACAATTTTCATTTATTCAAGAGTCGCAGTACCAGTGGAAAATAAATAGATTACTTGTCAAAGAACTTCCAATAACAAATTTAGAGGTTATAACATCAATAAAAAAGTAACCGACAGAAAATTAATGAACAAATATTTTTGGAATGTTTCATTAGTGAGGAAAAAATAGATATAGTTTTTCTGATAATGCTGAAATTAACTTGTAAAATAATAATTTATTATTCAAGTACAAGACAAAAATTAATTGCAAACATAAGCTTGTTAAATTCCTAATAAATAATAAAGATGTTTTGATAAAATTTAATGAAAATAAAATGAGATAAAAATCGTGATAGCATCGAAAATAAAATAAAAAAAAGGTTAATCAGGAGGAAAAATTATATTAAAAATAAGAAAAGAAATTAACAATATGCTAAATAAAAATTTAAGAATTAATAAGGAGCAGTAAATTAGTAGTTTCAGTGTTAATGACTACGAAACACAAAAGGCAGGGCTGGACTGTAAAACTCAGGGAAAGCGGGCGTTAAACTTCCCAGTGGATCTCTACTCTGGGACAAAACAATATGGGAACATGGACGTGACAAGTGGGAGAGAAAAGGACAACACCGATCTAGACAAACCGAAATTGGCCAAGTGTGGAGGTGGGCGGGAGTTAAGTAGAATAACATTGATTGCTGTGACCAAAGAGACTCCGTAAGTGCAGAATAATAACTAATAAAAATATAATAAAACGTGTTGAAATAAATAATGAAAATAATAAACTATGAAGAAACAGCAGAAGAAAGTTTTTTGGATTATCTATTGTTAGGGAGTCCCGCCTATCCAAACACCACTAATTCCAGTAAGAAAATGAGAAATAATCAAAATAATGTAATTAATAGCATTAATAGGATAAATCGAAACAAAAATAAAATCTAAATAAATGCTTATTTAAATAAAAATAAAATCAAAATGTGGGATCGAAGGCGATCAGAAAAATTTAAGTGTGAAAACAGAAGTAACATAGGGAAGACTAGGGTTATGTTGAAAGAAAATCAGCTGTTTAAGATTAGAAGCCTATTTGGCGGTAGACCGACTGTAAAGATTAAACATCAAAATATAAACTCTGTTGTAAATAATACCGATGTCTGTTTGGCCAATACAATTCTTAGTCCTGAGCAAATAAAACAGTTACAATCATAAGTAGATAGGTTTAAAAATATCTTTAGTGAAATAGCTGGGTGATCTAATAAATACGTTCACAAGTTATATATAAAAGATAATTCAGCATATGTTAATAGAAATTACGGTACTTTTCCGTTATACCGACCACACCTCAATTTACAAAGAAAAGGTAAAAAAATAATGAAAGTAATCAGTTCTTGGTAAATCCCAAATTTTAATTGTTCCACTCATGATAAATCACAAAAAATCTAAAGCACACTGACAAACAATACACAATACGCGCACAAACCAATCCAGTCAGTACAAGTCACTCGGGCTACAATGCTAGAAGAATGACTGTGCGACCTTGACTCAGTTTCTTAAAATAAACTAGAAAGGGGAGGCTTATCGCTACCGAACAGCTGATTCCTGTAGAGTAAAAATCACTCTATAAATCACTCTGTAGTTTGAAGTAGCTAAATCTTCTCTGTAGCCTGTACTGATGGTGTGGACGGTAAACGGAAAAGTACCGTAATTACCCAGTGCCATAAATTACCGAAAACAATTGTAAGAGGAACTTGATCAAATGCTCGAATATGATGTAATCGAATGGACACGGACACAGTGTATAAATCTGATGGTTGTTGTACAGAACAGAAATGGGAAAGTTAGACTTTGTTTAGATGATCGTAGGCTTAATCAAATCATTGAACCAGATTACAAAAGTGCACCGACAATCGACGAAATATTACAAAAGGGAAGGAATAAAGCTTATGTTACTAAATTCGATCTCACAACAAGTTTTTGGCAAGTGCCATTAGATGATGAGACGAAAAGTATACTGGTTTTCTATCTAATAATAAAACCTACAATTATAAAGTCATGCAGTTCGGTTTACAGAATTCCATAGCAGCTTTAATCAAAACGATTGACGACATTGGTTTAGGATATATGGACGATTTACTTTGTATTTCGGAAAGTTTTGAAGGACATTTGAAACACCTGAAAGCGATTTTTGAGTAATTTCAAACTATAAACATCACTATAAACCCCACTAAGACAATGTTCTGTTAGAAGGAGGTAAAATTTCTCGAATATATTTTTTCAGAAGAGGGTATTACAAAAGATCCAAAAAAATTACAAGCAAATCAGAATTTCCCTAGGCCGAAAAATAAGAAGATCCTCCAATGATTTCTAGGTTTTGTAAATTATTAATTCAGGTTTACGTACAGGTATTTGCATGAAACTAAACCATAGTTAAAATTATTACAAAATAATACACCATGAAAATGGGATTTAGAAATAGAAAATGCATTTAATGCATAATAATGTAAAAAAATTGTTTACGAATTCTGTCATTATTGAACATCCGATGGAGAGCCGCGAGACGTTTCTTCATAAGGACGCAAGTGCCTACACCATAGCGATACAGCTTATCAAAAAGACAACGAGGGAGAAATTCGAGTTATTGGGTTTGTGTGCCGAACACTTTAAAAAGTAGAAATGTCGTACACGATCTGCGAAAAATAATTATTAGCTATAGTTCACAGACTCAGGATATTTAGGCCTTTGATATTAGGTGTGTACATTATGGTAATTACCGACAATAAAGCGCTAAAGTTTCTAAGATTGTGCACTTCCGTAAGTGCACGCATAACTCGATGGATCCTCACGATTCAAGAATATGAACCGCTACTCGTTCAATGTTCCGGAAAGAACATATTCCCTTGCGATACTGTTAGTTGGATGTATGATATAGAAAAGGCCAAAATAAAAATCTTTTAAAATTCAAAGTCTATAGAATTAAAGATCACATGATGGAATAAGTAAATTATTTTAATCATTTAGATGGATACACCTATTCAAGATAAGTGTTAAAAAATGTGTTACTATAAAACTGATTCCAAATTTAGTTAAACGAATAGAACAAAATGATCTTCCTACTCATTATTAATTATAACTTATTGTTCTTATAAGACATATTTGAGTAAAATAATAGTTACCCTGCTAATACTACTGGCATTTCTTCCAACATGTGCCTAATATTGAAGGCAGTAACGTACATACTGAGGGAGAAAAACATCCGTTTCAACTCAACATCATTATCAAACTGATGTCGTAGATGTAATAAACATCTTGGTGTATTGTTCACCAGTTTAGCTCCAAGACTCTTGGCTAACATTCTGGATAAGATTCGTCTACCTAGAAGTAAACTTTAATAATTTTACTTTATTGGTAACATTTGAGCTTCAAAACTACTATATATTAAAGAGCGCTAGAGAAATGTATGGAGGATATGATCACTCAATGGTTTGAGTATGAAAGTTCCAACAAGAGTAAGGGCACATTGCAATACTGGGTTGACACACACTATATGATTGAGCTGTTAATGTTCTTCATTAATAAAAAAAATATCCATGTGTACAGTACACTTCTTCGTCATCATAAAAGTTCTGTAAAGCAGGAATAACCTTGTTTTGTAGCATTTGTAAATAAGCTTCACCGGTGACTGTTCCCTCAAAAAAAATGGTCCAACTACCCACTGAAAATAGACCATACTCATAGGCCTAGTAAATTTACTGGTTCAATTATGTGTGGATTTTCATCAGACCAGTAAACACAGTTATGATTGTTAATTGAGTTTAAAGGTTCTTTCATCTGACCAAACAACTAAATCAAGAAACCTTTTATTTGCTACATATATGTCGCAAAACCATTCACAAACTCGCCTGATTGGATTGTCTTCATTTAATGCATGTGGAAGTGGTGGGATGTATGGTCTCCACTTAATAGCTTTTAAAATTCTTTTGTAATACCAGTCTCATATTGTCTGACAGATTTGTTAGGGGGTCGTGTAAAATTCTGTATTACCACATCGACATTTTCATTACTTGTAGATGTTTTTCTCCACCCAGACCACTCCTTGTTCACATTTCTTACCATTCCATATGTTTTAAACTTATCATGAATCCTTGCAATTGCTACTCTTGTCGAGGGTTGTGTTCCATATTTCATTTGCCAGGTTCTTTGAACCATTGAACATTCTCAGTCTTCCAGTAACCCTTCAAAACCCATTTACGTTAATTTAAATAAAAGACAACTGAAATCCACCAATATTTTTACCACATACGAAATAAATAGTCTAAACATTACTAAGTTTTAGTAACTAGTTAGTTGCATGGCATTATGGCAGTTATGACCAAAAACATAATCAATCTAGCCCTGATTACAAATATATCTACTAATATATGACTTATACAAGTAGTTCAAACAATTTACAAGGGTCATTCAAATATAAAGGAGTATGTTGAGTGGGCAGCCCAGCAAGAAAGTGGGAGAAATGGGTCTTTGTAGAACGGTTGAAGGGAGCTATGAGAGTGGGGAGAAACTACTGGCCAGTCTTCGAAACTAGTACGGAAGCAATAACAAAGATAAATGGGAAGGAAGTACCTATGTCCGTTGTGCAATGCATTATAATTAAGTGTGTGGCACAGGACAGCGTCCACCCTGCTAATATTTTGCGGAGATTGCATGCACAGTTTGGAGAAAACAAATGTTCACAGGCAAGAGTGATTCATTGGCACAAGACTTTCTCTGGACAAAATAGAGTGGAAAATGAACCTAACAATCGCCGGTCATAAACTGTTAAAATAAGGAACTAAAACACATTCGCCAACGGCTTCTTGGTCGTTATAGTGACCTGCGCAGAAATATGGGTCCACCATTACACTCCAGAGAGCAAGCAGACGAGCAAAGAATGGCGGAGAATTGGAGAGGCTACCCCAGTGAAAGCCAAAACTTGTTTGTCTGCTGGGAAAGTTCTTGCAAAGGCGTACTGGGATTCAAAAGTCGTTCTATTGCTGGATTTCACGAACAGAGAACGTTTAATGCTGCCTACTCGCTTGAAACAAGCGAAGGCAGCTTAGCAGAACAAAAAGTGACATAAGTCCATCAGAGACATTATTTTACTATATGACAACACCCAGTCCCATACTACTCATCTAACGCCTCAAAAGCTCGATGAAATGTTCTGGGAACACTTGATCATCCCCCATATAATCCGGATTTATCAAATGTAGTGACTTTCATATGTTTGGAGGCTTTAGGAAGGCAGTGTTTCATCGATGATGAAAGAGTTGAGAGTTTTTTACGCAACTGGCTCAAAAGGAGTGTGATTATATAAAAAAAAAAATTATAATTTTGGTTAACCACTTACTTATGTTTAAAAAAAAAATCTCTTTTATATTTGAATATCCCTCGTACTTTATTTAAAACAAATGGAAACCATTTCAACCACATAGATACGAGTTTAGTATGTTTTTGGAATGTAGTTTGGAACTATGTTTTTACCTCACTTGAAAAATCTTGCTAAATATAAATGGCTGGCTCTGTAACTGTACTACTAATGTTTCAATAAAAATTTAGATTAAATATTTGTACAGAATATTATATTCCATTTATTACTATACATTACTTACCAAAACATTATTCTCTAAAGTTAGCTAGTCATAATTCAAGTTCTACATATAAACCCTTACTTGTTCTCTGACTTCCTTCAACAACAATAAATGGGTATTGTCTCTTTTTCCTTAATGGTCTTGCACCTTCTCTAGGCCGACAGTGGTTATCAAAAGTAGTCAAAAGAGAACTTACTCCTGGATTGTCTTGATACTGAAAATATTAGTTAGTGATAAAGACCTAATGACATATAGCAAGAAAGAAACATTTATTGGGAAACAGCAAAATGGAATTGTAAAGAAACTACCTCTTACACAGTAGACTGTTAACCATGTTCTCATTAACCAGGAATTGTCTTACTACCCTTCGAATGAAAATTTGATCATCTTTTTATCTGTTTAATTTATGTCAGTAGCTTTTTGATTTTTCTAACTAAAAGAGTCAACTGCAATTGTGATGTAACTGTTCATAAAATGGCGAATTATACATTTTTAAAAAAATAATAGAAATACAAAACAAATAATTTTAAATAGAGGTTTTAATTATAAATATCTTTTGTATTTTGTTTTACTAATGGTTTACTAACCCACTGGTTTCTGGTACAGCCACTTTGTCCATACTGTTCTTTCCATCAAGCACCTTGTTTTGGAGGTGAAAATTTAAAACATGTCCATAAGAAATTTGCCTACGGAATTACAGACAATGCTGGGAGATGATTCTCAGACCATTAGTATGGTGTTAGCGTTTCTGCATCGTTTGTATGTGATTGGAAATATTTTAGAGGTACAGGGTGGTACCACCCAGGTTTTTCGCCTATAAAAAAAAATGTAGATGTACTCTTTTGTCCAGATTATCTATTGTATTTTGTTAACTAATTTTAGTAATGTGTTGTGAATTAACTGTTGAACTTTTGTGGTAATGTTTGTGTTCAAACTTTTTAAATTTATGAACATTAATTGAATGCTCGTATTTACCAAGTAATGATGACTGCTTAATTAGGTTTATACTTTTTGTGTTAGAAGTGTTTATTTAGTAACAGGATACTCATTCATTATAAATTTGTTTGTTTACATTCTATAATTTTACTACTCTTTATTTGATCTCATTCAGCTAAGGAAATGTGTGAAGACAAGATAATTAGGAAACAATAACACACCACCAACCTAATCACTTGACATTTTAAAATCCACATAGACAACGAGTCAATACCTAAAAACACCATCTAAACTAGTTTAAAGAACTTCAGTGTTTAAGCACTTAAGATCAAGAAGTATTGGGAAGGATTTACTATTTCTATTTGCCCAAGTTCCTACGTAATTATTCTGCCTAGCCTACCAACTTGAGGCAACTTTTGAAAATAACACTGAATTTTACTAGACTGTTGCTCATGGTACAGTGATCTCCGGATTTAGGTATTTTCCTTTGTTAAAAATGGAAGGAAGGAAATGGGAGCTGCAAGACAAAAATGTGTTCAGTTCAGTTCTGATGTATTGTTAGAAATAAGAAATAAATTTGTCAAAATTTAATTCAACTGCACACCTTTAAATTTAAATTTATTTTGCAAACTCAATATTTATTACATAACATTCTTAGTTTTGGTACATATTAAGAAATGCTTTGCTTGTGGATATTCATTTCCTGGCGATAATGTATTTGCAGGGTTTATAACAATAGGCCCACTTTTCTTGTTTAAGACTGGCATTGTTGTACTGACACTTAGATCAGAAGATGGAGTTCTATTACTGATGACAGAGTTCATACTTGATGTTATGAATGCAGGAGCAGTTTTAGAATTAAGGACTGGTGGGCCAGTTACAGTGTTTGTGGGAACGAAAGAAGGAGTGTATGCTGAAGTGTTATTTAAAGGTGCCAACGAGTACGCAGAAGGACCTGATAAATTTGCGTCTAACTGTTCAGCTTCAAATAACGCCTTCTGGATATTTAACTTTGCACTTGATTTGGCATAGTTGCTTTTCAAATTCCTTAATTGAGAAGCAATACTTAAACCAAATACTTCACAGTCATCTTTGTACGAATTACTCTCATGCCTTCTTTGCAAGCTGGCATCTCTTATCACTTTTAACAAGTTCGTTGTTTCATTATAAATTTGTTGATCATAAATTTGTACATTTTCTGAAAGCACTTTTTTCTTCTTTCTTTTTGTTTTGTCTGAACACGGTGGAGTAAGCAGGCGATCTTCTTCTTCTGAATTTTGTATTTCATAATCAATGATTTGAGAAGCTTCGAAGGAGTCATCTTCTACCTGAAAAATAAAAAAATGCGTCTTAGTCTGGCAAATGGCAATGGTATAGGGCCCATTCAACATGGCAGAGGGAAATAATATACTCATATTTGATTGTTGCTACACCTTTATAGTTTCTGAGATGAAGCAATTGTATACTAATAATGTTCTTGCATAACAAAAAAGGTTTTGTGGTATCTCCTTTCCTGGATGACTTTGTTAATGGTCACATCTGACGATTCGACAGGAGCAGAAAAGTATTTGAAATTTTATCACTTTACCCCAAATAGTTTCCCCAGATAAAGTAGTTAAAATTTTAATATACGTAAGATCAAATTTGGTTTTAGGGCTCCTAGAAATAGTTTAATATTCAAATTTTGAAATTCATAAATGGCAATTAAAACTAAAATAAGACAAGAATATTTCTTGAACAAAATTTAAAAAATATTAACAATTAGATAAATTAATTTTGTAAATTAAAACTGAACAAAATGATAGTTAAGTTAAAATTTTGTGTTCAATTCCAGGGTTTAATATATTGTTATAGTTTAAGAGCTATAGATGTACTTAACATTATGAAAGTTAAGATCATAAACCAGCTGATCATGTTGTTGCCATAGCAATAGTAGGATTTTTGTTTGTTGATTTTGCTTCAAGCAGTGTATAGGTTAAAATGTTATTAACCCTCCAAGTGCTAACGTCGCATATGCGATGTATAAAAGTCGCGTTACGATGCTAACGTCGCATATGCGCATATGCAAAAAATTCATTTTTAGTTTCAGTTTAGATCAGTTTATTTTTATTAGTTTTTGTAAATGTTTATTCATTTTTGAAGTAATTATGAGTGAACTTAGCAATTCAAGTGCTATTAGAGGTGCGTTTGAAAATAGTGACTTTTAGAGTATTTGAACTATAAATATTTGTTTCTTCTTTTTTACTTTCTCCTCCTATACCATAGTATATGGAGAAAGTATTGTATTCGTCAAAATTTTCGAGTTTGAGTTTTTGGTGGAAATATCCGTTTTGGGTCCCCCTGAACCTAAAAAAGTGGTTTTTGGAGTGATGTCTGTGTGTGTGTCTGTATGTGTGTCTGTGTGAATGTGTGGATGTTATCAGACCTAGAGCCTAAACCAGTCGTCCGATTTTGATGAAATTTGGTATGGAGGTACTAATCCACGGTATCTCCAGGTGTTTTTTTTTCATTTTTGTTAATTTTTTATTTTTAAGGGTAATTTTCCCATAAAAACCCTTAAAATAACGGAAAAATCAACTTTTCTCAAAAACAGCTCTAACAATTTTGATTAAAATTTTATAGTTTATTAGGGACCTATAGTACTATAAACTGTAAAATTTTAATCAAAATCGTTCGAGCCGTTTTGGAAAAAAGTTGGTTTTTCCGTTATTTTATGGATTTTTATGGGAAAACAACTTTAATACAAAATCACCTCTCCTACCCCACCCTACAAGTCACCGTGACGTTTAATAATTTAAATATGTTTGTGAGAAAGTATGTGCCAGTTCCTGGTACCGTTTATTTTTCTTGTGTGTAATGTGTGTGTTATTCCTTTATAAAAAATTAAAACCATAAATATTGAGCCTAGACAGTACTTTTATATCTTTAGAAGAGTCAAGTTTTTCTTCTTTGTGTGGAAAAGTCATTTTTTATAAAAAACTGAGTTTTTTTTATAGACAAAAAGTTTTTTTTTACATCAAAGTAGTAGTGTTGTGTATATTTCTATTCACCATAAAATTGTGCAACTTTTGGCTATATTGGATTTTCTACATTACTTTTGTTTACATATTTTGAGTGAGTGGTTTTAGAACACAAATTTATTTTTTTTATTTTTACTTTGGTCAACAAAAAAAAAGTATAAAAATTTTAAGGTAAGCCTTTTAAAGCTATTTACTGTAAAGAGCATGTAATTGTGATTAAAATGATGTATAATAAGTCTTACTTTACTGTTAGTGAGTATTTTATAATGATTTTAGTTAATAAGCATGCACGGAACCAAAAAAACCCTTAGCACTAAAAAGCAATATAGTCAGCACTTGGAGGGTTAACACCAGAGCTAATTAATTGTTAATTTGGAAAATTATTTCCATTTTATTTAATTGTGAAAAAGTACCTAGCCTAACAAATGTTGCAAATGAATTTCAGGAGTGTTTACAACAACTTGTACCAACTAACAACATGTTGCTCCCCCTTATAGAGAAATATGATAGTAGAAACGTATTTACACAACATCCAACATATTATACCGGACATCCAATTACAATAACAAATAATTCAGTTAATTCTTTACTGCTGATGTGAGTTAAGTGAATTTCAAAAATTTAGTTTGTATGTTTTAGGGTTTCAACCGATTATTTGTTACTTAATAAAACTGTTCCATAAGTAATATAATCACGGATCATAAAAGTCTGAAACCGTAATCATTATGGTTGCGCAATCTGTTTTCTAGCAGTTAACACTAATGCCTGCTAAACTTAAGTAATTATTAATAAAGAAACTATTTGCTAAAAAAATAAATGTATTTCATTGATTGCATTTGGCCTCACTGGTTAGATCCACCAATAGGTAGATGAAGTCAGAGTGATGGATTCAACCAATAACTGTGCGGCCGAATGCACTAGTAGATTGTAGCGGTAACTGAACTGTCAAAACCATAAGTTATGGTTTTTGTCGCCATGATTTCTACTGTTGTGGTAGATAATGTATCGCTAATTTATTGCAGTGGAAAAAATAGCATCCGATAGGGTAAGTGACATCATCTACCGAAATTCGGTTAATGGCATTCGGTCGTAATAATACCACCAGTAGCTACCAGTGAGTGCAGCCGAATGCACCCTTTTATGTAAATATATAACCACCAGGTGTTAGGTGGTCATACATTTACTAAACCTTGAAAAATTACCAAATCGTCAAAAACCCTAAAATGAAAACAGGTAATTGTTTCGGTTCATCTGGAAGTACAGTAGTTAGTAGAAATAGCAAGTAATTCTTAAATCATTTTAAATTAGGTTGGATCTAATGTACATAGTTTTATCCGAGAAACATTCGTTTTAAACATTCTAAAAAGTAAAATACATGTGTCTACTGGGCGAGAGTTGGGAGCAACTGCGTTGCAATAAGTGTTCTCCAAGATGCGTGTGGCGCGATCGTGTCATGCAGCTCGCATCATGTCATCTCGCACGCGTCAAACGCGTCCCAATATCTAGCCTTAATGATGTGTGCGTAGTGTGTACCAATGTCATCGACGTAATAGACACAGACAATGTATAATCACCCCCTTCAAAGTATAAGCCCGCCCTCGTGCAATCGACCATACATATTAACCGACAAGTATTTTCACATGAGGAAAAAGAAGCGGTTTTAAATAAATGTAATTATAACTTACAAGATTTTTGAAAATAATAAACCTTGATGTTTGGTGTTTAAATTTGCAGACTTTCTTTTCCTTTTAAAAATGATAAATTAGTTTAAACTTAAAGCTTGCATATTCTTTTGAGTATGATACTTCATAACATTGACATATTTAATTTACAATGCTACCAACAGATAGTTTGGTTATGTAAAGAATGTCCTATACTTAAATTAATTTACTCTCATTTCAATTTAGAGTCAAATAATGTCTAATTACTACTAGATGGTAGTTACATAAAAGGGTAAGATTGCTTACGGGTGGTGAGGGGTCATCTAGAGCCGATAAGTTGTGACTTGGTTTTTTTTTAGGGTCGCTATTCTTGTACCTGCGGGGGGGCCCCAATCATTGTAATTACGCCACTGGATGGTGATGTGGTTGCAAAAACTTATCTGTACTGCATAGCAGTCTTCAAATACACTAAGAACACACCCCTCATAAAATTTACCATTTACCATATAAACAAGCCACAAAACCATTGATATTTTCTAGTGGAACATCATTCTCTGAACTCACAACATTGTCTATCATATTCACAGTTGTCGGAGAATGTTTTGATTTTCAATTGGAAAGTGCTTTGAAATTTTGGTTTTTTAGAGTGCCGAGATATAGAAAACCTTTCTTCTAAAATCTTTTCTTCCTTGACATGTTCTTCTTATTTAACATAAATGGAATGACAAGTATTTTTATTTTTCTTACACCAATCGTAAAGTTTGAAGGGTGTAAGAATTTGATCCTCAAAAGGCCTCTGCAGACTAGCTATTAAAATGCCACCCAATCCATCAGATTGGCCTTTCCCATAAGACATCACAAAAAAAGGTTATTCACTGTAGAAATATAATAAATAATTTATGCTATACAACAATATAATGTAGGCCTATTAATTCATTATCAAATTTTTTGAAAAATATTCTATTTTGTTACGTTATTATTGTTCAAACATAGGTTAGTAAATTTTTGTAGTTATGTAGGCTACTTATATTGTTATATTATATTTTGCACACCTAAAGATGAGAATAAATGGTTTTCTAGAAAATGGCTGAGACTTGCAAACACAGCTCTAGAAAAAAGGATGCGCAGTGGTACATATTAACCGGAACTAACATTTCAAGAATTAATAATTACTTCTACAACCATTAGAATGTGTTTGTCTATCATTTTTAAAATTAGCATCCGAAAACTTTATTTAGTTGTACAGTAATACTAAATTTAACAATTTAATTACATTTAAATTTGTTAATTTAAATTTTATTTATCATTCAAAATTGAAATACGTAAACATTAGTTATTATATTTAAACATTTTTCATTGAATGTATAAATCGACCAATGTTTTCCATCTGCAACCACCGATCTCTCAGGTTCCGCCCCTGATCTCTCAAGTTCCGCCCCTTCCTTTCGTTCAAATAGCTAAGAATGTCCCCAAGACAATAGACTAACCCAGAGGAAGGCGCAAAACTGAGGCACTCAGCCCATACCCAACTGATGGGGCTAAACAACTTTAAAAATTAATTTATTATATTTTATCCGAAAGAAAATTCTGAAACTTGAACTGAACTTCAAAATTAAAGTAATCTGACTTTTTCCAAAAAAGTGGCATCCAAAAAATTAAAAAAATGTTTTGATTAATTAGATTTATCTTACTCCAAAATAGTCTTCTGGAAAATATGCTATTTAATTTTAATGAAAAATATAACTGCCTATCCCTAGCTGCTATAAAATTACATTATCTCTAAAAAAATGAAGGCAGAACTACTAAAAGAGATAGCAAAAAAAGCTTCGTGGCTGGAATAAGCTATTAGAAATATAATTGTATCTCAATGGCGGATCTACCCAGGGGGCGCGGGGGGCGCACACCCCCCCTGGACGCGTTAAAAATATATTTTCTTAACAAACCAAAATTAATTCAAAATTAAACTTTTGTGCCCGATTCTTACTGTTATAAAAACTTGTATAAAACAATATACAGAAATACAGAAAAAAATACAGAAATACCTTTTATAATACGTTATTAAAACATAGGCCTATTCCAAGTTCTAATTTCGTATAAACACTTTCGTAGCCTACATAGAAATCAACATGGCTAATAAGAGAATATTTCATGTACAAATTATAACAAGCATTTAAAATTTGTGTGGATGAAGTGCAAGGTAGTGTGTTTAGCCACTACCTCGGTAGTGTACAAAGAGTGAGTCACAGTGTCGGTGTCAGCTCAAGTCGCTTGCGCTGTACAGAGTGACGACTTGGCAACAGCGCGACGACTAACTCCCCACTACACCGCCGCCCCCTTATCCCTCCAATCCTAAGGTTATAACAATCCTACTATAGTGTGTTGGTGGAATTGGTGGAGTAAGGTTGATTGTCTTCTCTCTTTTTGTTTGTGTTATAGATAAAAACGTGAGTTTTAAGATAAAAAGTGTCTTTAAGTTTATAATGAGAAATCTTCAGGTGTTTTTTTAACTCTGTGTCAATTTTTAGTGTGTGTTTCGCTGGTTTTTTCTTCGTGACTTCGTGATATGCGATTGTGAAATTCCGCAATGGATATGTTCCGAGAATTTTGACTTCTTGAGGTATTTTCTAAATGTAATTATTTATTATCTACTAGGTTGTCATCCCGTCAAAAATGACGGTATTTACTTATGATTTTCATGTTTTTAACACGCTTATATTAGCTTCACTTGTATGTTTCTATGTTTGTAAGTAACTCTCCTTTGGACTAAAAGCCAGTGGCTTATTACTGTTAGTATATCTCTCTTACGCCAGTTCGTTTGTTGGCCGAGCGGTCTAAGGCGCGGGTCGTCGCTGACGTCAATCCCAAGGATCGTGGGTTCTAATCCCGTCCACGGCCAAATTTTTTTTTTCAATAATTAATCGAACTAAAAATTAAAAAATAAATATAGTTTAAAAAAACTAAAAAACACGCTTTTATAATACATCGAACTAAAAAGTGAAAAATAAATATAGTTTAAAAAAACTAAAAAA
>JAGFPH010000096.1:856310-880704 GCA_018207615.1 Philaenus spumarius
AAGCATTACTTTAAGAAATAACAACTAAAAAAGTCAGACTATATTTTTGACGAATGCAAACTCTTTTCTTCAGCCAGCGCAATTATTACAAATGTCTGCATACCGTAAGCTTTTAGTTAAAACTACATCTACTTCATCTGTGTTCGTTCAGTGGCTCTTTAGTTATAAATCTGAATGTATTATTTATTTCAGACGATTTCACTATATGCATGTTATTTAATATAAATAAGAAGTGATTATTCCTAATACACAACTTAGTTTCATTTTAATATATTAGTAGGTAGTATGAGTAGATAATACTGGTTTGCGCGAATGAATTAGATCGCACAGTCCGCACAGATAGTAGACTACAAAATAATACTCAATTATGTTATGTGTAAATAAATACATCCCTTCCACTGATAAATCATATTAATCTCCTATCAGGGATCGGTCGTCGTTTACTTGTGAGTTGTGAACTAATACCATCGCTCAGATGGACGTACCATACTACCATACCAGACTAAAGAAAAGTGCAAAGATAAATATAGAATCTAAACTACAAGAACACATGATAAACTGAAAAAAATGTATCTTGCCATAAGACACAAAAAAAAAGAAAAGAATCAATTGTAAATTCGATTATTTAAGTTTAATTACGGTACTACAAGCTACAAAATATGTTAAACAATATAAATATTTTTAGGTTCAACAAAAAAATATTATACTTTTTAAGGGGCTAGTTTAAACGATTTTTGTTCTAAATAGTTTGCCAACTGTTTGTAAATAATTCAGTTTTATTCAAATTAGCATGAAAATACGTTTTGTGTACAACTAGTCGTTAAGTCTCCTAATACCTAAATATTTAGGCCTAGCCTAATTAAATTTTCTTGTAAAATGGTCAAAATTAAAAATAATAGTCGTGTTATATTGTGCTGCTGATTAATAAAGATATTATAACTTCTCATTTTCTGAAGCTTTTCCCATTTCAAACAAACAATTAATTATTCCATATTCCCCAGATACAGGGGCGTCATTTGGGGGGGGGGACAGGGGGGGCGGGCCCCCCCAAGATTTTAAAAGTATTAAAATTACAACTTGAAAGTTTAAAATAATATGCGTGTAATGATGATGCCCAACAACAGAAAAGACCAACCTTTAGAGTTGCAATATTTTCGAACATATCATTAATTTAAATTATTTTAAACAATAAGGGGTTCAACTATACAGCTTTAATATTAAGACTGTATGATTCAGTTCAATGAAAGGTGACTGTGTTGTTATTTAACTGCAATCATTTCAAGATAAAGTGTGCCCCTAAAGGATGTCTCAATATAGCGTGAAATAGCTTAAAATGACATGTTTTATATTGTGAACATTTTTATTTTTTGGGGGGGACCCAACAGACCCTTCCCCGTACCGGGGTCGGGGGGGGGGGGCGGCCCCCCCCCCCAACGTTTTGGAGAAATGACGCCACTGCCCAGATAGTTAATTTTTCGAAGTGCCTATAAATTATAATACTGCACATTCTGAAATAGTATAAAACAACTAATTTCAGGTTTGTTCGTTGAAATAAAACATCAATTATAAACCTCTACTAGGCTACATATATAAAATATCTGGGCTACAACTTAACTACAGAAATACAAAGGCAATCTTCTGATCAGTTATTAGAGAAAACAGTTGATTACTATATAGTACCACTGAACATCTTTCGTCAGAATAGCTATGCATTTTAAATAAACAAATTTCGCCTCTTTTAAGACAATTATTAGCTTTAAAAAATTTTCAACGATGAAACCTATACAAAACAAAATCATAAAAAACTAAATTCCATAATACTCATTAGCTGTTTAAGTGAGTGAAAAACTGTACACAATCATTGAAGAGTAATTATACACAGAAACACACGATATAAACTCGAAAGTTGGAATATAAACTCGTATAGAAAAAAAACCCCAATAAGGAAGTTTTTGAGAAAGTTCCTCTAGCGTAAAAAAATCATATAAAATAAAAATCAATTATTTGTTGAAAAATCGGGAAATTTTAAATTTTTGAAAGAAATACCTTACCAATGTATTTCTCTCGGAAACCCCCTAATGACAAAAGTTTCAAAAAAATCCTTAGAGCCGTTTTGGATATTACTTTATTTAACATTAGAACACAAGCAAGAAGGTATATCGGAAAAGCAGAAAAATAAGTTTGACTTTTTTTGTAAAGAACACGTCCCCATGACGGATATCGGTAAAATCCATTTGGCGTTAAAAAAAATAATAAAAGCCAACTAATGATAGGAAAAGCGTGAAAATTAATATTAAAAAAAGAAGACTTTGACCAATTAATTTCTGGAATTGGAAAACTTTAAATGCCAAATTTCAAGAAAAAACACTTTGAAAGCTGTTTTTAAAAATTAGGATATAAGATTATAAATTATCTTCTGGTAGGCTACGTTTTAAATTTACTAGTATAAGGTAACGAAGCTGATTTTCTTATTAAAAGGTAGTAAAAGATATTGGTGGAAGGACACATTTTTAACGATTTTTAAGAATACCATATTGGTATCAATTTTCTTTTAAGACTTATTTATTTAACAAAACTAAACTCGACTGTGAAATTGGTTCATTCATAGTTGGTGTATTTCAGCGAAGCCCCAAACATTAAAAGAACGGGTTGCTCAGTATCTCTTCACTTCTTACAATTGTTTTCACCAAACGCATACATCAAATATTAATAAAAACTGAATCATAATATAGGTTCAAAATTCTAAAATAAAAATATGAGGCTTTAGCTATTCTTCAGTACAAAAGCAATATATTTTATTGTGTTACGTAAAAAATCAGAACTTGAATTATTTGTTTAGTTGAGAAGATAACTGCTGCACATTAGAAACATAAGGTTAAATTTTAAAAAATATTAATTCGTTAAGGAATTTCTTTATCGGCCCATTACGTCGTTATTTATCAACTAATTTGTACAAATGAAGTGTCATTGTAAACATTTCACAATGTAAATTAAATATATATATATATAAATCTAAAATATTGCTGTATTTTTAAAATAACTGACGTTTAAAAAATACGCCATTATATTTCAATGCGAGAACTTTTTTGTAGATTGACCCTTAGTTCAGCAGAACCAGTTAATTTGGGCTCATGATAAAATCCACATGTTATTTAGAAGGGAGTTTGTTTAAACTCTTCCTTAGTTTGAGAGAACTCTTCAATGGTCATAACATATCTACTTTTATAAAGCTAGACGGTAACACTGATTCACTGAGATTAATTAGGCCTATGAGGCACTTCCCGTTTGTCAGAATTTAACATTTTTCAATTTTGGAAGCACCTTTTGGGCGGGAAAGATTTTTTGGATTTTTTCAATTTTTCACTTTATACGCTTTTTGTAAGAAAACGGTAAGAGATAGCAAAAAATGTTGAATACAAGAGTTGTAGAAAATTAAATTTCAAACACGAGATTTTCCGTCAGATTCAAGATTTAATCATCCATTTAGCCACTATTCATCCGAGAAGGGAGGCTACGCCCAACGTCTTTAAAGCTAGACGGGTTCACTGTTTCACTGACATAAATAAACTATGAGGCACTTCCCGTTATCGTACCCCCCTCGATCTCATACTTGAATTAAAGCTCTCGACGAGAAACATTTGGGAAAATTGCCAGAATTTAACATTTTTTAATTTTGGAAGCATCTTTTGGGCGGGAAAGATTTTTTCCAATTTTTTCATTTTTCCACTTTAAGCGCGTTTAGTAAGAAAGCGGTAAGAGATAGCAAAACAAGTTAAGTACAAAAGTTATTAGAAAATTTAATTTCAAAGCAACGATTTTCCATCAGATTTAAGATCAAATCATCCGTTTAGGCACTATTCACCCGAGAAGGAGCTCCGGCACACGATCCTTCAAATTTCCCATGTTAATCTTATGGAGATAATGTTTAATGAGTTTGAGTCAGCTGCCAAATAAAACAGCTGATTTATGCTCATTAACCTATGTACAAACGAGCCAAAGATTAACGAGATTCTTTTGCGAATTTTCCAACTGCGAGCGAAGCGAAGCGTCATATATATATATAAATTTAAAGTTAAAACCTTTCCATACTCAAAAATGTTAAATGTGATATTTTATTACTTAACATGTGTTAAATAAAGTACCGGTACAGCGTGAATGCCTTCAAACCATTCGTTGTGAGATTTATAGTCATTTTGTATTTACAACTATAGTCTTTTTTTTTATAACAGACGATTTATTATTAGTGAAATCTAACTACGTGTTTTTAATAATTAGGCTATACAGCTTTGATTTACTTCCTGTACAGTAAACAACAACAAAATGTAACCTTTATGAAGTAATTAATAAACCTGTATAAGTGTGTTCGATTTTAAACTTTGTGGTTTTGTGCAGTGATGGATTATTTTTAAACAATACGATGACAAAATTACCAAGTTTTAAAATGTAATCCGGTTTAAACGTTTGACGTGTGCAGAACACAATGAAAAATTCGTGAGTGTATACATTACCGTTAACGTGGATAGCATTTATTAAAAGTAACGGTGTGTGGCAGATAATTTAAACGCAATAAGCCTCTGGTATTTTGTATAATCACGGATTTTATTACATTTCAGAAATTACCGAATTTTCCCATGGAGAAGAAGAAAATGGGAATAATCAATATAACGTAAATCGTGAATTAGTTTTTACCAGTAATAACCTGTTAACGGGTTCTCAGCGCATATGAAAGTAAAATATTAAGCAACAAATCATTGAATACAACTAGTTAAGTTTATTCACAAATCTTGAAACGAACTCGACGTATTCAAGTGTACAAAATCTAACTAAAAAAATAATCTACGATTGAACATCATCTTAAATAATTTATAAATGTTTATATCATGTTTCATCATAAAATTGTTTTTACGCGTTTTTTATATAATTACTATTAGAACTATGTGTTCAAATTGTGATAAAGATTAAAATAGGCTAAAAAACCAAACTGAAAAAAGTACACATTTCTGAGGATGGAGTTCGACCGAAACGCACCACATAAACAAACATATTAACTTATTCTTATAATTTAGATTTTAAACTGTTATTATATTTAAAAAAATGTGCGACTCACCTCTTCTGGATTCCTTTTCAGATTACTCCTACAGTTGTCGCGATGTAGGAAGCTCATATATTTGTAGAACAACCACCTGGTTTTATACCCATCGAGCCCGGCTGCCTTAGCGGCCATTTCTTTCTTCAACTCCCGCCTGTAACCGGCTCTTAAAGCAGCTATTTTCCTCTCGATGTCGTCCTTACTGCACTCAAACATTTGAGCAAGCTCGAGATAGCTTTCTACTTTTTTCATTTTGTTCTTGTGATCTTCCGAGCTCATATCCCAAATACAAGAGTGGTTCTGAAGAGCCTGTAGCAACTCGATGGTCTGTTTACGGTTCCATTCTTTTTCGCGATCCATCGATTACAAACACTACTTTAAAAACTTGCACGTGGAAAAATATATGTTGTTGATACAGAACTTAGGCGTAACTGCTGCTCGCGCAAAGCACACATACAACAACATTCCCCACGGAGCACTGCGCATGCGTAAATAGTAGATGCGCAAAGCATTCAATAAATTATCAAGGACAGACATGCGTTCTATAGTC
Organism: Philaenus spumarius; assembly: GCA_018207615.1. NCBI lineage: Eukaryota > Metazoa > Arthropoda > Insecta > Hemiptera > Aphrophoridae > Philaenus > Philaenus spumarius. The sequence continues at coordinate 861,950 of JAGFPH010000096.1, forward strand.
ATAGTACGTATTTAGATTTAGGCCCCTAATCTTTTGTCTACTGAACATTCTGCTACTTTCTGTAAAACTGAGTAAATAACGGAACTGTTTTGTGCGGCTTGAATGAAGTAGCAATGTTTTATGATGCTATTAGATAACAACTAACAATATTTGAGTTGTAATTGTGATAGTTATTACTTTAATTATTAAATTAGAAATTAAAATCGCATGATTACAAAAATATAATATTATTAGGCCACCTAAACAACCATCAGATTATATTATTACTGCCTGTCCGTTGTCTACTACCTTTTTAATTAAAACTAAGCAACCAATGTGATATTCCGAAAATCAATTAATGGATATCGAGGGCACTGAACAGCTTTACGTCGATGCATTTCACTCTCGATAAGACATATTTACACTACAACAATCAAACAATGTTAAATAACTTTTTACTAAAGAATGAACATGTAGAATACTGAAAAAGTTAACTTATATAATATTGTTAAAGAACTATGTTGGAAAACACTTTAAAGGAATGCTGTTTCACGCATTAAAAACTTATATTGTAACAGTGAAAATCTGTTTTAAAACGATGTTACACGTTTCCCATCGAGTGTCGCTAAAGATCAAAAGATGTTATAAAACATTGCTACAGACGATTCGTGCGCGTCGCAAATCGTTTTACAGTATAACATTTAATCAGTGCTCGAAGAAGGCAGAATGGCTCAGGACTACGTTTATAGTCCTGAGAACGGCTTCCCATTTTTTCCAAATAGTGCTGTACGTGCTAGTTTTAGTTTTACGTTTGTTTTCGAAATTGAGTGGAACAAAGAACAAATTTGTTTGCTTATCGATGTATGTATCCCATTTATGATCTAACAATCAAAGATTAAAACTTGAATTCTTCGCTGTGTATTCTACAAAAGTTCTTAAAACTTCCATCTGAACGAAGCTCGTGTTCCAAATGCACAGTTGTCAACTTGCCCTAAGCCGAAGCCTTGCAGCTCGTCGCTTACCACTATACCGTTATCTAGATTAATGACGGTCTTGTCCAAAATCGATGAATTTTTGTTTCGTAACTTTTTTATATAGCATTGCTATAAAACAATGTTACAATTTTATTAATTTTGTTTTAGGGGAGACCGGGGAAATGGCGATCACTAAGGTTTGACATCGAATTACACAAATTCATGAAAACTGATGACAAAAATAACTCGTGCTACATAAAATATAATCTTTTGTCTTCTGAATCCCCTTAGTAGCAATATTTTAAAATTACATCTTTAAATAGAAAAACATGTTTATAAAAAAACTACCATGTTCGGCATTACCCCGCCATACGGGGTAATAACATACATAGTGTTCGCTATTACCCCATATGTAAAACCCATATAAAAACAAAATTGTTAAAAATAATAGTTTTAACACATTTAATAGTAAAAATGTTAAAACATTCAATTTGATTTGAATTTTTGCTTTTAATTTCAAATAAAAATGTTGGTAAATATTATCAATGAATACTTAAACATTTAAGTATTCATTGGTATTATAGTTTGTGCAAATAGGGAAGGCGGTTGGAAAATGTTCCTACCTGCCACTAACCTCGCACAAGCACGCAAACTCACGGGCTACCGACCCTCATTAGTTGCGATGCATTACCTATTGTTAGCTGTTCTCAATACCCTAGTATTTTTTATATTTCATTTTAAAGAAAACTTATGTTAGTGTGATTCTGATTTATTATGATCCAGTAGTTATTTCTGAACAAATAGATACCAAACACGGCATGTATACAACAAACCATTAAAATAAATATTAACAGGAATTGTTTCTCCAGCAAACTGGTTGCTATTATAAATATTTGTTGCAATTTTATTTTTATTCCAGATGCTAATAACAAAACAATGGAAAATAATAGTGCTTTTAAACAATTGTGAAACACAATTTAATACAACCTAAAGTAGGCCTAGATAGAATTATGTACATTTAAACATAAAAATGGTTATTATAAACTATTTTTGTCTAAACTTTCAAGTAACTAATTTTATAATAAAATCAACTGACACTCAAACAAGTGTTATCACCACGATTAACAGCTTAAACTAATCACTTTTAAAGACCTTTGGGAAATGGTTAAGTGCGGAAATAAACTGATCTAGTTTTAAGAACAAACATGTTTGAAATCTTCTAAGAAACGAAACGGTGTCCCTAGTACCGTTAGGGATGCATTGTCCACTGTGAAAACACACTCATTGAAGTATTTTGTTCATTCTCTATAACAAAAGTGTCAGACCAAGTGTGTTTATCTCTTCCAGTAACTTGAATAAGTTTTTCACTATTACAATGGCAAAATGTACAACTGCAATAACATTACACTTAAGGAAAATAAAAGTGCATTGTTAAAAATAAATATAAAATATCCTCTGAAAACTCGTTTAAAAAAATATATATAACATTATATTCATAGCAACCAAGTCCGCTTAATAAACCGGTAATTTTAAAGTTATGTTAATGGATAGTCGTATACACGCTGTGTTTGGTATCTATTTGCTTAGAATTAATTAATGAATCTTAATAATTTAGAATCACAATCATGCTAATATATAAGTTAACTTTAAAATACAATATAAAAACACTATTGTATACAGTACAATTCCCAATTGGTGACGAACCGATCCTAATGAGGGTCGGTCATAAAACCTGCGCTTGTGTGTGTGAGACGGTTGAGAACGACCGACCGCCTTCCCAGTTTGCACAAACTCTATATAACAGTATGTTGGTGAAATCTCTGCCGGTTGTAATTCTTTAGTTTTGCCCTCTTATATTTCATAAAAAACTCTAACATCTGCACCCCAAGAAGTCTTCCCACTAAAAATTCCTGGATAAGTGGTTAGATTCTTGTTGTTTTAAAATCATTTATTCCTTTTTCCATGTTTGCTACATTGATGTAAGTTAAGCTTTTTTAATATAGTAGTAACATCAAAACGATGAATCTCGTTTTCCCGAATGAAAATATCACAGTCTTGATTAAACATAGTTTTCAGAGGGCGATAGAACATAATGTTCAAAAGTTGTAGCCTATGAGACGAGTGTGGTGATATTATCAGCAAGACCACACCATTGTCCTTAATTGCCATAATAACACATGTGGGGAAATGACGAACATGGTCCCGGGGTAATGGCGAACAGTTCCTTCGTGATTACCCCATTTGTCGCCATGTTATTTTTCATGGTATATTACACATTAAATTACACTTCTTAAACATCACAACATAGGCTAGATGTACTAAAATGAGTGTTGATTCTAGTATCCCTGAATAAATAAAGTAGATTTAAACAGATTTGTATTTACCCTGTTTTAAATGTTTGTTGAATTTAACAAGCAAAGTGGCTGACACAGTTTTTTGGATATCACTAGCAAACCTACCAACGTAATGAAGCAAGCGTGGTAATTTGACCTTCCCACGCGATAGGTAGCAGCACCAAAAAGACTCTATATTATTCAAACACAATAAGCAAAAAAAATGCGTTGTTCGGCATTACCCGGATGATTGCCATTTAAAACATTGCTGCGTTACGATGTTGTGCAACTTTGTTTTATAACTTTGTTACATAGTGTAAATACGTCTTTAGATTACGAATTGACAATCTGCAAGTAGGCCTACAGATGTAAGTAAATGAAAAGATTTCGCGCAAGAAAAGTAGCTGATTAGATTTACCATGGGCTTATCAAAACTTCTAATAATGTCATATAAGCATGCCCGAAGTTCGAAGTCAATTAAATAGGACTTTTTTAAAAAAGAAAATATATTTGAATCGCTGGTGAAGAACCTGCACTTTAGGAAATTTGACGAAAAAATATATTGTTAAGGGTGTACAATACCACTCGAGTAAAAGCATGGAATCCAGTGAGCGGAGACCACCTTGGGAAGGCTGGCCTTTGATATTACAATGGTAAAGCGCTCGAGAGCGACTAGAATATCGCTTGTATACATCTTATTTTTAGTTTCCGCCATGTGTAATGAGTGCACGACATTTATATTTGACTCGACTGAATATCATGTCTTGTTTATAAGCAAATATATTTAATAAAAATGTATAATTTTCAATTTTCGTTAACTATAAATTATAATTTAGATGTTCATGAAAGATTTCCTGAAAATTACAAAAAAATATCTTAAAAATTAGATGGAAGACAAGAGTTATATTGAAGAGGACTGCATTGGACTGTTTCCTCCTGGTACTGCACACCCTTAAAACCAATGAAATTAGGTTTTATTTCAAGAATTCGACACGATTTCATCAAAATCGACATTAATATTGAACGTACGGTAGTGTAATATCGAAGTAGACTATTTCGATGGAATCAATGTGTTATGCCTCCATAAGTTCTGATAAAAATGTTGTATGCCTTATGTATGTGAACACGAAGTAAAGGCGCAACAAGCTAGATGTACGAAATTTGGCATTCCGTCTGTGCTACAAAACTGTATTATCTGTATAAATCTTCAGATCCCGTGCTGAAAAACACGAGCATTCAGTTAATGATTACTATAAATCGTACAATTGGAACACACAAACACACATAGATTCAACAGCAATTCACAACACACCACTTCACCACTAAAACAAGAAATGTTTTATACAAAATACGTTGTTTTGGTATCCAAGTCCCTTCATAAAAACATTAGTACAGGAAATTACTATAACTATTTTACCTGTTATTTAGTCCGTCGTGCGACTTCGATATGCTGCCGTATTTACGACGCATTTTGAGATCGTAATCTCAGTATCTTCTTAATAATATACAGAGTGTCCCCAAACTCTCTGGACCCCTTTTGTGGATATGTTCCTGGGATCGAGACAAACATATTTCACAGTATAAACATGGGTCTACGGGGCTTATTTTTTCGTCTGTCTGTATGTATGTGTTTTTTACAAAATACTTAATATTTTTGAAAGTATAAAGGATATTGAGCTCAAACTTTGTACACCTATCTTTTGCGTAACCTCTTATCACTGTACGAAAAATTACAACATTATTTTAAATATTTTCAAAATGGCGGCCGTTTATAATTTTTAATGTCAAATATCTCAAAAACTGCTAACTTTACAAAAAAATTACAAGAGACAAAAAAGTTTAATTTTTTAATGACAATACATTTTTTTTATTTTGTCTGTAGCTCAAAGGATAACAGAGATATTGACCAAAAAAAAGGAAAAATGTATTTCTTGGTAGTTGTCAACAATACCCAGAATTACTCTAGAAACAAAATAGTTTAAAGTTATTATGAGCAAAAGTAATCAGTTATTTGCATTATGTTCCGAGCACTTTCTGAGCTGATTCTACTAGCAAAAAATAATGAAAAAAGTTCATATATTAATAAGTCCGGAAATGTTTCGTTGGCGAGTTACAGCTGACGAAAGATTTCACCCATGTTTTAGATTATGTACAGAAACGAATCGCTATTGAAATATGTAGGACGTTAATTAAGGTGTGAAATTGAATTGAATTTACGTAAAATGAGCAGATAAATTTTTTTAAATAGGTCATAGTACCAATGAATACTTAAATGTATTAAACATTTAAGTATTCATTGATAGTACTGTAACTGCAGTAATTGTTGCGATATTTGACCCAAAACGCAAAATTCTCTCCGAAATTTTCTCACAAGTAAAACTCATTAGTTATTTATAGTGTCAAGTAAGTTTTATTGTTTGTGTACGCGCTTTTCTACTGCTATTTTTTTTAAACTGGTGGATCTATAAATACAGCCAGATAGTATGAAACAACAACGGTTAGTTGTAGATGGAGTGGGAGTAGATTTTGACATTATACCTGTTACAGGAAACGTGACATGTCTCTTCAATATGCTTAGTTTAGCTTTGTTTGGTAAGGTACTTTTTACCAATGCAGGGCTTGGAACAGTTTGTAAGATAAAAACAGTGAAAAAAGTGACTAAATTTTATAAATAAGTGAAAAAGTGATAAAATAAAATTTATAAAAAAGTGAGTATAAAAAGTGGGTATGTGATAAACGTAATGATGATTGACGTAAAGTTAGGTCTATACAAAATCAAAAGTATTAAATATTTAATTAAGTAGTAAAGGATAAAAATATTCAAAAAAATAATGTCTATAAATTACACAATTTTAATAAACAAAACAAATAAAAAATCGTCCTCAACCGCCCCTTATTTTTAAATCTGTTTTGTAATTTTTTTTATAATTCACTGAAAATTGAAAATAAGGCAACTAAAGCAAGCATGTAAGACATAAACAAAAACAAAGGGTTTTGATAATAATAGGAATTAACAATTGTTTTAAGATTTAGTAAAAACAATGACTTTTCCCCACTTCAGTTACACTTTTAACCCCTATCATTAGTAAGGCTTACCTGAAGTGGAAAAACCTCTTTCCACATCAGCATTGCCATGTGATAGGGATAATGAAGTTTTGACAACGTTTTCAAATGTTGAAAATATAGAAACCTTTCCAGTGGAATCAGATTTGTTCAAAAACCGAAACCAATAAAGATTAGTGGATTATTCATTGGATTTTCATTCATCTTTTACGCGGGAGCGTCCCGCCCACCAATAAAATCGAGACGTCGACCAAGAACACTGTTTACGCGGCAGAACAAGTACGGGTTTTCACCCTCCTCTACCTCAACCCCCTGTGGGTCAACGATGTTGATTTTTCATACAAAAATTCTCGAGGAATCCCTGATAATTATTTAATCAAATGCTAGTTTTTTAATTGCATATTGTAATTAGTACCAGTAGCGAAGCAAGGGTATTCAGCTAGTTAAGTATATATTATCACCAAAATTAAATACAAAAAGTACACAACACAAATTTTTTACGATGAACATTTTTGTACATGTACACCATCGCGTCGTCTATTTACCATTACCATATCAGCATAACGAAGTCACACGGCGGACTATATAACAGGTTAAATACTTTTAGTAAGATAATTCGTGTACTTATTCCAAAATACCAGTACAATAGGTAATCTAGAAAAAAACCAGTAACTCTAAATATTACAAATCATGTTGCATCATGCTAGCATGAGTTATTGAAACAGTATGTATAATAACTAGCTATTGTGTCGCTTAGCCTACTCGCGACAGCCAGTGTAGATAATGAAGCCAGATACTTTTAACTACGGTAAGTTCTAATTCGTATAAAAAAATGTGTATAGGTAGGCCTATAGAACTAATTTATAGCCTAAATAATGCGTGGCTTGGCGAATAAAACAATTTGGGAAAAATTAGCACAGTAAAGATTGACATTGGAAATTTTAAAGCTACAGAACCTACCTTCTCTTGCTCCAAAGAGTCCAATAAAGTCTGTAAAGAATAAAAGACTCCAAACTTTGCACAATTTCTGTAAACAACCCCTGAAAAAAATAACCAACATAAAGCAAATCATAAATAAAATAATTATTGTATATTATGCAGTATAGTCTAAGTTATTTAAAGAATCGATTTTTAAAATATTAACATATTGCAGAATAAAAGAACGTTATGTAAGCTGAAAGTGTAATTTTATCATTTAACCTAAAACTCTAAAATATTGCTATTTATTTACTAACAGAAATTGTTGTTATTTCTCCAACAGAAATAACAGAAATTGTTGTTTATTTCGGTTAACAGAGGTTTTACTGTATTTATAATTAGTGAATAGTCTTTAAAGGGTTTATTACTTATTTTACTAGCAGAGGTAGGCCTACTCGCAGACGTGAATAAATGAATGAAAGAATATCAGGTAGGCTAAATATTGAGAGTTCACTGGCACAAAAACATATATAGTAAGGTTCGTCCAATTCAAGCTAAGTTTGCCATTTAGGCGTACATAGATGATCAGCTATGCGCCAGTTTGAGATACCTTTCACGTCTATGAGTAGGCCTACATTTTATCCAAAATATTTTCTACAAACACTATTTTACACCTTGGACACTAATAATTAAAATGCATGTTTTGTTTCTTTCCTCTAAATAACTTAAGAGTAATATGAGGCAAGTTTTAATTATCTAGCTTTATAACCCGTTCTCAGGTTTCTAGAACATTCTATAACGTTCTGGAACAGGAAGCAGGCCCGGCTCTAGGGGCAGGCGACTAGTGCCACCGCCTAGGGCGGCAGATTTTGGGGGCGGCAACTTTTAATATTTTATTTTATAATTTTATAAAAATACGAGTTTACAGTCATATTAAAAATAATATATAAGAAAATTAACATCACAAGAAATTTTAATGGTTGAAGTTGTAAATATAACCCCAAAATATAATCTACGCTGGGTTTTGTTTAAGAATTACAGATGATGGGCGAAATCAGCTGTTATATTATATTAACTAATTCTTATGTGTTAATTTGATTGCTATGCTAATAAATGTAAATAATGTATTAATAATATTCCCTCTCCACGATCTGACTTGTGTCTAAACAAAAGCGTGACGCGAGATCTCGCGAGAAATCTGGCGTGACGCGAGATTTCGAAAACATAGCCAAGTCGAAAGTGCCAACGGGCCAATAGAAGTTATCACTTCAAAAAAACTATAAATTTAACAACAACTACAAAATGCAAAACTTAACAATAGGTCTATCTATCTTAAAGCATAGAAGCATTAAAATACAATAATTTGTCTCAATCTAAATCTAAGAACTAAACAGTTAAACACCAGCCGCGCCTTCATGACTCATCCGTCTGGCATCTGATGAGCCACCACCACTACCCCTCGTCATTCCCCTCCCGCAAGCTACACTTCACTCTCGGTGGTTTGTGTGCAATTGCAGCCCAGTAGCACAGTGCTCGACTGCTCGTCTTCATGTGATCGTGGCGTGGTTAGTTTTTTGTAGGTACATAACCTAATATTTATTCATCTTTACTGATATCAACAAGTGTGTTAATGTGAAAAGTTCGTGTGCGTGTTCGTATTAAAACTTTTTAACAAAAATCTATCTTTACCTTTGTTTATTGTTTGCTATACTATGTTAAATCATGGAAGGTCGAAAGCACTTATCTGAAGAAAAAAAGGACAGAAAAAGAAATTGAAGCAAAAAAACTTAAATTTTCTTTGGATAAATTTTTGAAACCTTTAGACGGTGAAAATCAAGCTCTAACTACACCAAGTGAAGATTCCGTCGCTGATGGACAATTCACTGCCGCCGCTCCAGCACCGCTCTATCCTGGCTCACCCGCCACCCAGTCGTGCGCTAGCGCCATCCTCAGCCGGTCCCTCCAATACAAACGACATACCGGGTATCTGACCTGTTAGTGAAGGTGACTTTGAGGAAAACACTTTTATTGCAGGTGACTATGTAATTATAGATTCAGACCCAGAAAAATGGCCTGATAAATGTAATGATTTCGTTAGGACAACCTTGGTAAACATTAACTGAAGCTGAAGTGCAGATGTGTCCTAAAGACGACTCAAACCGTAGGTTTACAACTAATCATTACTGTTACTTTTTGTGTAATGGAGAAATTGTTGAAAGAAAATGGTTGGTATATTCTAAAATAAATAATGCAGTATTTTGTTTTTGTTACAAGCTATTTTCTTCTGCTAAAATCTCCTTTACTACAGATGGATATAATAACTGGCGGATTGTTTCAGTTGCTTTATCTAGCCATGGCAAGTCTCCAAGTCATCTAGAATCACAACAAAAGTGGGTAGAGCTATCCATTAGACTAGGATCTAAAAGTACCATTGACGAAGAAACCCAACGGATATTAAATACGGAAACCCGGCACAGGAAAAATGTTATTGAACGGCTCATAGCTATAATACAATTTTTAGCTCAGCAGTGTCTTCCCCTAAGAGGCGATTCTGATCAACTGCTTCAACACAATAATGGACATTTTTTAAAGTTAGTTGAACTTTTGGAAGATTTGATTCAGTTTTACAGGAGCATATAGCAAGAACAACCAGTGGAAAGAACAAACGTCATCACTATTTGGGTAAAAACATTCAAAATGAGATCATCCGACTCCTTGAAAATCAGATCAAAAATAAAATTGTATCTGCTTTGAAAGTTTCTAAGTACTACAGCATCATTTTGGATTGCACGCCAGACACTTCTGGGGTTGAACAGATGACAATTATTGTACGTTTTGTTGATGTCGGGTCTAGTTCTCAGGATGTTAAAATAAGTGAACATTTTTTAGGATTTGTACCAGTATTAGAAACCACTGGTTTGGGTCTTACAGAAGTTATCTTGCAACAACTTCAGGAAATGGAAATACCCATTGAAGATATGAGAGGACAAGGATACGATAATGGATCCAACATGAAGGGGAAAAACATAGGAGTTCAAAAAAGGATTTTACAAATCAACCCTAGAGCATTTTACGTCCCATGTTCTAGAAACTCCCTAAACTTAGTTGTAAACGATGCTGTCAAAGCTTTTCCTTTTGCTGTTTCTTTCTTTAGTTTGGTGTCAAAATTGTACAACTTTTTCTCTGCATCAATTCATCGTTGGCATATAATGAAAAGTCATATTTCTAGCCTTACTTTGAAACCTTTGTGTGAAACAAGATGGGAAAGTAGAATAGATGCAATCACTCCCCTCAGATATCAAGTTGAAGAGATTTACGATGCGTTGTTTGATGTAAGTGAAAATGAAAATCCAGACAAAATGGTAGCTCATGAGGCAAACTGTTTGGCAAACCAAGTTCGCGTAGGGCCGTTTTTAACCTCACTAGCGCCCTAGGCACTTCAAACAATTGCGCCCCTCATACCTGATTTATACGGGGGGGGGGGGGGGGGGGGGGGGGGGAGGTAGGGAATACTAATAAAATAATAGGGGGTCCAAAAAACCCAGCAGAGCATTTCTTTTTGAGTTCTTGATTTGCCAGTTTTGGTTCAGGAGGGAATTTCCCTTAACTCTCTTTCTTTCCGTTGGCTCTTATCATTACTATTCTTTTGATTTTGTTGGAGAGTCAGAGAGTCTTACCATTATCCACCACCTATGGACCCGCTGTGTCCCGGACTGGCAACCGGCAGCCGTAAAGAGTTTCATGGCCTAAACATTCTTCTTCATAAATTATCAGTTACCTTACGGCATCATTTTCCGCCTTCTTTATTTTTTTCGTATTCAAAATTTGGCGCCCCAAATCCTTTGCGCCCCTAGGCACGTGCCTAGCGTGCCTATTCGGAAAAGCGGCCCTGAGTTCGCGCCTTCACTTTTTTATGTTCCATAGTTATATGGTGTGACATATTACTTCATATTAATGTGGTCAGCAAAACCCTGCAAAGTATTGACTTAGGAGTTTCACAAGCTATCAGTTTACTTGAAAATACAGAAGAATATTTCAAGTCTATAAGAAGGGATTTTAAATTTCAAGGATATTTAACAGACGCTAAGGAACTAGCTACTAAACTTGACATGGAAACACCTAAAATTGGGGTGCAGTACAAGCCAGAAGGAGAAAGGTAAGGAAACAATAATTTGATAATGCGATTATGAGGCAGAAGATGAACCTGCAGATAAACTTGACCCTGAGAAGCGGTATAAGATTAACTTATATTTATTTCAAAGTTTTAGACAGTACCATTAGTGCATTAAGTGAAAGTTTCAACAAATTAAGAGTCATAATGAGCTGTTTCAGTTTCTGTACGATATCAGTGAGATTAAAGACATGTTATCTCAAGAATTATTAGATAAATGCACCAAACTGTGTAATGCTAACTCACGGTGAATCAAAAGATGTGAGTTATGTTGACTTAAAAGATGAACTTAAAGTGCTTTCAAGTATTGTGAAGCCCAAGAGTACACCTGAAGAGACATTGAAGATAATAAAAGAGTACGGAATTGCACCTAATGTTAGTGTTGCTCTTAGAATACTGCTAACTCTACCTGTGACAGTGGCCAGCGGGGAAAGAAGTTTCTCAAAATTTAAGTTGATCAAAACTTACCTGAGATCAACTATGTCCCAGTCACGCCTGAGTGGCCTGGCAACTGTTTCCATTGAACATCAGATAGCTGAATCACTGGATTATAGTGACCTATTCAAGGAGTTTGCTAGTGCTAAGGGCAAGAAGAGTACTATTAAACTAGAAGGTGTGTTAAGTGTGTATAGTATAAATATTCCTTTTGTGTGTCTTTATAATAAATTACTTTAATCATGGTAAATTGTTTTTGTTTTTATAGCCTATTGTGTTTAATAGTTTAATGTTGTTTGGTATTTATAAGTAAGCCTTATATGATTTACAAATAGTTAATATTCTATATATAATTTTATTTAACCCTCCGTCGGTCGCACTATATCTGACAGATACCAGCACATGTTTTTTTCCCGCTTCTTTGACATTTCACCGCCAAATGCCCCCACCACTTCAGTGGTAGCTTCCCTCCACCCCCCCAACGAATCAGTGTCGAATCCGGTTTAGTCGAGATAATACCTGCCTTGCTAGACGTTTTGAATCTCTTAGATACGGTGCGACTCTTCCCGTGAGTTTTTTGTTAGTATCTGACAGATACTGTGCGACTCTTCTTGTTTGTAATACGTTACATATTTAACTTTAAAATATGGCCAAAAGACAGTCCAATTTTAATTTAGAACGTGAAGACGATGTCCAAGGTTTGAATGAAATTTTGTTTTGTGATAGTGAAAGTGATTATGAAAATGTGAATGAGTTTGGTGATGAATCGGACACTGAGGGTGAAGACAATGTGGAAGATCGTGTTGAAAATTCTGACACTGAACAGAGTGATGAAGAGTATGTTTCCTCTGCTATTTTGGAAAATAGTAGGCTCCTTGAGCAATATTCATCGTCATCGTTCGAGGAAGTACTGCCCCAGGCATTGACTCAGCAACAACAGGTAAATCGCAATGAAAATATATTTATAACTGCCAATTTTAGTAAAGATAATGTCTTAAAATGGTATTTACGGCCTCGTAAAGAAAATCAAAAAACATTGCCACAAAATATAATACGGCGTCTTCCGGGTGTTATTGGTCCCGCAAAACAAAGCAAAACTCCTTTAGAATGCTGGAGCAACTTTTTTACTGATGACATGCTTGAGAAAATTGTAAAATTTACAAATCAGTACATAGAGAGTGTTCAAGAAAAATTTAGTTGTATAAGAGATGCAAAGTTTACTGACATCCGGGAAATAAAAGCTTGTATCGGGCTATTATATTTACTCGGGGTTAACCACTCGAACAGGCAGAGTTTAGAGGAAGTTTGGGCCACGGACGGAACTGGCATAGAAAAATGTAGGCTAACAATGAGTCTAAGGCGGTTTAAGTTTTTACTTCGATGCCTTCGATTTGACGATTTGACAACAAGAGCTGTTCGCCGACAAACCGACAACCTAGCACCCATAAGAGAACTTTTCGAAGATTTTGTGAGTAACTGCAAAAAAAGTTATTCACTCGGCGAAAACGTAACAATAGACGAGAAGTTAGAAGCCTTCCGAGGTCGTTGCCGATTTAGGCAATATATACCATCAAAGCCTGCAAAATATGGCATTAAAATTTTTGCCTTATGCGATTCCAAAACATTTTAGACTAGTACTTTAGAAATATATTGCGGAAAACAACCAGAGGGACCATGGAAAACTAGTAATAAGTCTGAAGATGTTGTAAAAAGAATGAGCGAACATATTTATGGAAGTGGCAGAAACATCACTGCCGACAACTGGTTTTCTGCAGTGGATTTAGTAGACTTTCTCAAGTCAAAAAAACTATCTTATGTAGGTACCTTGAAAAAAAATAGAAAAGGGATCCCCGCTGAGCTGAAGAACATCAAACATAGACCACTGAACTCTTCTTTCTTTGTTTTTTCTGACAATAGCTCTATGGTATCGTTTGTTCCGGCGCCGAAGAAGAATGTTCTTTTGATATCTTCACTTCATCACGATGACGAAGTAAGCGAAGAAAACAACAAGCCTGAAATAATTCTTCACTATAATAAGACTAAATCAGGTGTGGACTGTGTTGATAAGCTCTGCTCAACATACAATGTTGCACGCAATACACGACGCTGGCCCATGGTTGTGTTTTTTGCGATGTGTAACGTTGGAGGAATCAATGCCCTGGTTGTATCCTTCGGCAACGGGATGGAAAATACTAAAAGACGATGTTTTTTGAGGAAGCTAAGCGAAGAACTAATTGTGGAACATATTCAAAGAAGATCCGAGATCACAGTTAGAGGAGGGATGTCCTGTGCACTTCAAAAATCATTGAAGAGATTTAAGCCAAACCCAGAAGAAGACAGACCGGCAAATGCAGGACAGAATCAGCTAGAAAAACGAGTAAAATGTCGACCATGCAGTGAAGAAAAAAGAAGCCGTGTTACTAAATATATTTGCTACCAATGTAACAGAGCAATTTGTTTAGAGCATGCAGAAAAGGTATGCATAGAATGCGCCCCTAAACTGAAGATAAACCAGCTTGATGAAGAAGACGATTCAGATAACTAAATCTGTATTTGTAAATTTACAATAATTTAACTTTATAATAAATGATAGTTTGTATTGAAATTTGTTATTATTCAATTTATTCTAACTTTCAAAATACAAAATAACAGTACGATATTTGAAATTAATTTCTAAAAAAAGTGTTTGAAAAAAGCAAATTTTCTGAGATTACGATATAGAAAATTAAAAAGTTTAGATACAAAAATAAATTAATAACTTTGGAAAATTATTTAAAATTTTTAATTTTATGTCATTTTGCTATTATCAAAGAAACCTAAATAATTGACAAGTAAAACGTCTACGGTATCTGACAGATACCGTGCGACCTTTCATGTCCTTGGATTTTCATAATTTTATAACGGAAAATGTAGCAATCATTTGAGATTTTTTTTGTTCAGTCAGACCGATCCAAGTTTACATTACCAGATATTGTGTATTCAGTTAAGGAGTTAAACTTTCAATAATGATATATGACATCGTGTTAAATATAATTTTAAGTCATCGTAAACCACTTTAAAGTAAAAGTTTCTTATAGATACGGTGCGACCGATCACGTAATATTTTAGGTACGACCGACGGAGGGTTAACTTTGTAGATATACATACTCGGATTTGTATAACAACTGTCACTGCGTTTGAGGATGGGTTCTATGTATTGTTGTGCGGATTAATTTAATGGTTGATGAGTGGGAAGCTGGGGGGGAGGGGGCGGCACTCGTGAATTTTGCTTGGGGCTGCAAAGTACTAGGGCTGGGTCTGACAGGAAGTCCCTCGGATGGTTCAGAACTCTGGAACATTCTCGAACCTTCTGTAAGATTATTTTAAACCATTCTCCATCATTCTCGAAAATTCTCCCTAAAGCATTCTAGAATATTCAGAAACATTCTAGCCAGTCTCATCACTTCGGCACTCGATTCACAGCTGATTCACCGACTTCCCAAAAGAAATCTATTTGTGCGATACTCTCTTTTGACACCAATATCTCCGAACCCAACCTCCGCAGTTCCAAACCGAAATCTTCTTCATGAATGAGTGATGAAGGGCTGTCATACCATATAACCCAGGGGCTGTGTGTGGCTGTTTGCTTAGTTATAGCGGCATGGAAGTAAACCACTCTTACATTTATTACATCTATACCTACTAATATTATAAAGAGGTAAAGTTTTTTGAAGTGAAAACTTCTTTAGCGGCGTTGGGCACTTTTTGCTTGGGGAAAAAGCATTAAATTCGCGACCGTTACCACTCGAGATATAGTATGTATTATATATATATATATATATATACGTATGTACGCAACGCGAATATACTACATAGCACTTCTTATTGGGAGAGGAAAAAGCATCAAACTCGCGACCGTCACCGCTCGAGATATAGTATGTATGTATATATATATATGATATTTGTGTTATATGTATATTAAATACCAAAGTCAGCAAAGTCATTAATGTTTTAAATTTTTATCCTTATTCCTCCTCCTCTAATATTAGTACGGACAAAAAAATATAAATTGGTCATAGAAGTTATCACTTCCAACGTGTGGTCTTAAGCACACTATTTAATTTTTTTTTTTTGTATGTAGGGGGTAATCTCTGGCACTACTGATTCGATTGAAAAAATAGTTTTACTAATAAAAAGCTACACTATCCCTGAGTAACATAGGCTATAATTCATTTCGATAAAAACCTTTTTTATTTCAATATTTGTAAATTTAGTCGGAAAAAATTCTTAGGTTAGGCCTAGAATGTTAAACCAACACATGTATTTACATTTATTACCATAGCAACCAATTGAATAAAATAACAGATAATATAGCTGTTTGCTCCAATATTTCCATTAACAGCTGATTTAAAAATTTGAAGCAACTATTTTTGTATTTCCTTCCAGCTTTTAGGTTAGGGTTTTAAAGTGCAGACTTGAGCTTTGCTGGTTTTTTAACCATTATTATAACTGCTGTTACAAAATATACGAAATAATTTGATTTTAACATTATTATTTACCATCTTAGTTTTGAGGTTATTATTAATCCTACACCTTCATTATAAATAAAACATAACATATGTTTTTAGAAGGTTCCATTGGGGGATGGCGTGCGGAGCATGCAGGGGTCTCTCCTAGTATTATAATTTATTAATTTGTATTTAGTTTATTATTGATTTGTATTTATTTTTTTTAGATCAAAATATCTCAAACATTGAATATTAAAATACATTTTTCACTATCCTTTACTTGAAAATTTCTACTGGAACTTGAAAAAATGGTTGTTTGGCCATTTCTACTGTTTTTTTTCTAAGTATTTGTGGATGTAAGGATAAAATGAAATCCTTAGCATTAAATTTCATACTTTTTACAAGAACCATTTTAACAACTCTTTGTCAAGAAGAAAAGGTGATCTTGAAAAGAAGCAAGAAAGTTTACAACAATTAGAAAAGAAAGCAAGAGGAATATTGTACAAGCTGAAGAATCATGTAAACAAACAATAATGAATGGCAAAGATGAAGAAGTTAGAAGAGGAGAGAGCACTTACAGTAGAGCGTCGAAAATCCGAACTAATTAGGACCGAGGGGGGTTCGGATTATCAATTTGTTCGGATTTTTGAAAATAACTAAGCAAATGACATTTAGGCTAAAATGCAAGCCCTTTATCGATATTAAAGTGGTTAAACAGTACAAGCAGTAATGTAATTACAATACAGTATGTAAGACTACTTGACTTAGGCCTACATATTATGATTTAGAAGAACCTGCACGTACATAGTAGGGCCAATATGATTACAGTTGCACCTCTCAATTATAGTGCAGTACATAATAAAAAGTTCACTTGTGCATTATAGTTAACACAAACGAAATATAAAAAAAAATACTTACTATATAGTACACTACTGTATGTATGACACACTTATAATAATTACACAAAGAGAAATAATGAATGAACTGTCTGTATTTTTACGCTGTTTGTTTACTGCTAGCGCTAAAGCAGCTTATGAGCGTGACAGTGAAAATACTGACAGCCAGTCTGCTGTGAGGGCGTGTGAGAGCAGGTGTTTAAAAAGATATAATAATGTCAAACTGCGATGAAGATTTTTGTAAAATTTTTAGCGACGCAATAATTGGAATTTACGAAAACGAAAACGATATGTTTGCAGGGGCTGCCTCGGAATGCGTTCGGATTTTTGACGTTTCGGATTATTGACGCTCTACTGTATCTGAAAAGAATAGTGTCAGTAAGATCTAAAAAATCTTAAAAGTGGTTGTTAATAACTGAATACACATTTATTTACTCTTCAATATTAATAACAATAGTTTTTAAATCTTTTACTTTTTTCGTTAAGGTAAATATTAAGAAGTTTATGATACAAAATGTAAATTTGTTAATATCATATTTATTTCTGAACGTTAATAGGAGGGCAAAAAGATGATTGTTTTGGTTTGGTTGCTGCAAGTTCTGTACACTGCCACTGACAATTAATAATTGATGGACTTGGGGTTATAATGATTATAATCAAATTGTCCTCCAAATGTAGAGCAACACTTACATTAGACTGTGCATTGTGCATTAGTACTAGTGTCCATTGCAAAGAATATCATTGATGCAATAGCTACACTCCTCGGAGAGTTTGAAAATTATCTTAATTTATTTGCTACTAATTCACCAAACTCATCACGCTTAGAAGCACTTTCCTTGATTTCCGTCATAGTCTTTAACACTTCATCAGCCTGTTCCAGTCTTCTTTTTTCATTGTCTTTAAGAGTAAAATATTAGCGGAAAATACTAGTCACAAGAGAAGCTTAAAATAATAATTACAATATTTTATTTAAACCACTCAGCATATCGTTCAGAAAACAAAGGTTTTATTTAGCACTAAATGAATTTTTCATTATTTTAAATTTTATAACTTATTATGTGTAATTGACATTTAATTAAATAATGTAATAAGTTATATGTGACATACTTCAGATGCCGTCAACTTCCGAAGGTTGGACTACTATTACCAATGGTTATGATAAGAGATATAACTCGTCTATTGTATAGGTGCAATGGACGGTAAACACATTTATATAGTGGCCCTCGTGATGGTGGGAGTATGTATTTTTTTAACTATAAAGGAACATTTAGCATTGTGTTAATAGCTGTGGTGTACTTTGATTACAATTTTGCTTTTGCCGATGTCGGCTGCCAAGGTCACATTTCAGATGGAGATTTGTTTCGTTTCACATTCTTTTGCGAAAAGCTTGGAAACAATAAGCGTAATTTGTAAGAACACGGGCTGAAGGACGCACTCCGGCACCATAAGTTAGCCTACTTGTTGCCTTTGCACTTTCAAATAACATAATAAAACCGTAT
>JAGFPH010000096.1:888249-914093 GCA_018207615.1 Philaenus spumarius
AAACAAAAGCAGCTTTATTTTTTATTTTTGCAAAGCATATCGTTGCAGCTATCCACTATTCTTCCTGCTGTCTGAATATGGTTTGCTTCAAAATGGACACAAAGTCGGATGACATTATACACTTCATGTTAGGCTGTAAGTGTGTGGTTTCCTAAGCAGTTAGGTCTGCCTTAGGATTTCCCTGTATCCTAGCGTGATCCGGAACCCAACAGAACGACACCCCAACAATTCCTAGCCAAAATCTTCACGTGGAACACAGTATGTCTTTAAAAAAAGGGTTATGGTAATACATATCTTGGATGGATTCAAGAGCACTTCTTGAATCAGATCATATAAGAAGGCGTAGTGATGTTGGTAATCATATTTAATGCCTCCATTATTGCAAAAATTTCCGTTGTATATATACAAAAAAAGTGGAGGGTAATCCATGGATAAAACTGTTTCCTGACTTAATAAATATGCATCCAACTATTTTGTCCTATTTAGAACCATCATGCTTCAGTGAAATAATGTACTCCTGATGATTAAAACATTTCAACAAACTTTGGACGAGCAGAGCGCAAGTGTATGCACATCTTAAGATACATTATAAAGGGTAAGATTTCATTTTGAGGTATCTGAAAAATTATTTAATGTTTACAAAAAAATATTATGTTTATAAACCGATTTACAATTGTGTAGTGTACATTTATATAAAAACAAATTAAGATCATTGTAAAACAATACAAAAATTATAAAATTGTTTATCTAAGGAGTTTTTATCGTAGTTGAAGGTATGGCCAGCCTAGTTAGGTTATTCACACTGAGTAAGTTTTTAAAATCAGTTTCCCTTCTGTCTTCAATGTACTTTATGATTTCTTGAATAGGGATTTCTGCATTTTTATTCGGATTTATCTCAACAACCTTTACACCTTTCATCAGACGTAGTACACTCATATACCTGTCAACAAGAAAACAATATTTTATCAATTAAATATACTTATACAGTACAACCTGTCATGTTTGGACTAATGTGGCGACCGGCTGATTCGGATATGGAAAAATCTGGATATAGCAAGGTCATTTATAAATAGTCAAAGGACCCAAAACAATGAAAGCCCTTATTGTTGAATACTATTTTTAGATGATTCAAGCGGTTTGGATTTGTATTTACTGTACTACAATACACTATATAGGCTAACAAATTGAGGTTCTGTACAGAACCATAGTTTATTGGTATGTAATTAAAAGTAAACAATAAAAGTGTAATAGATAAGCTTGTTCCTAAACAAACAGATGCGGGACAAGCGGACAGAATAAATCGAGACATTGACCAGAGAACACGAATCTTATTTCAGTGCCCAGACCTGACATGACATGGCGCAGTCGGTAGGACCAGTGGTCTGTATGTAAAGTAGTAGGGAAAATTATTCGAACATTTGGCCGTCTTTTACAATAAAATAAGAGTTTCAGTAAAGTAAAAGTAAAAGTGTATTTAAAAAAAAAATGACAAGCAAAAGTGAAAGCGAAAAATCGTCTATCTCGGTTATTCAAAACACACCGAATATCAAAGTGCCGTCGGAACTATCATGGACTGGTAATATGTCTGAAAATTGGTTGTTTTTTAAACAAAAGTTCCAAATATATATCACAGCAAGTAAGTGTAACAAAGAAGACAGTGAGTACCAAATAGCTCTTTTATTAAGTACGATAGGCGATAAGGCTTTGAGAACTTATAATAACTTTGTTTATTCCGAGACGGAAAACAAAAATGATATAAATGTCGTCATTCAAAAATTTAATGAATATTTTGTGCCTGATAAAAATGTGACATATGAACGACACATATTTTTTTTACGTGAGCAGAAAACGGACGAATCAATTGATAATTATGTGATAGAACTACGTGAATTAAGCTCAACTTGTGATTATGCTCAGCTAACTGACTCTCTAATTAAAGATAGACTGATTTTAGGTATTAGAGACAAAACTATAAAAGATAGGCTGTTAAGAATTAAAGATTTATCTCTAAATCAAGCCATAGAAATATTTAGAACCGCAGAAAGGGCCAAGTTACAACTTGAAAATATACATTATGCAGAATAAAGAAAAGAACCACACGTGTACAAAGTGGACAGTAATCAACAGGAAAGATGGCAACGGAACCAAAGTTCACCTTCATCAAACAGCTGCTTTTCTTCGAATTCCAACCATAGAAGGCCACAGATAAGAAGGGATGGTTATACTTCAAATATACAGAGCAGTACTTCAAGAAATCCTTCAACGAAAATTAATAAGTGTTGTTCAAAGTGCGGTAATGAGCATAAAATGTTCAAGTGTCCAGCATTTGGCAAGAAATGTGCCAATTGTAATAGTTTAAATCATTTTGCAAAAAATGTGCAAAAATAAAAAAGTTAATATTGTTATGAGTGATAGTGATAACCTATTTTTGGGTGAAATTAATGTGATTTCTGAAAAAAAGTCATGGTAAGCAGTGGTGCACTGAAATGTTAGTAAAAAATAAGTTAGTTACTTTTAAAATTGATTCAGGAGCAGAAGTAAATATAATCACAAAAGAAATATTTGATGAAATCCAAGTAAAAAATTCATTAAATAAGAGTACTAATATACTAAGTTGACATCATATACAGGTCAAGAATTAAAGATTTTTGGTAAATGCTATTTACAAGTAAAATATAAAAAAGAAAATAGAGTTGTAGAATTTTATATAGTATAGCTATAGCTCTTTGTATTCTAGGTTTGTCAACGTCAGTTGATTTAAATTTAATTAAAAAGGTTGATAATGTAAAAAGTAACGAATTATGTGAAGTTAGGTCAAATAGAGAAAATTCAGTAAAAGAAAATATTGAAACTACTTTGTTTGTATTAGATTTATTTAGTGGAATAGGGTGTATTCAGGGAGAATATGATATAAAACTTTCCAAAAATGCAGTACCAAAAATTCATGCATGCCGTAAGGTGCCAATAGCTATTAAACCAAAACTTAAAATAAAATTAGACAGTTTAGAAAAATTAGGAATAATTAAGAAAATAAATAAGCCAACAGAGTGGGTTTATTTCGTTAGTGATAGTTAACAAACCAAATGGGGAGATGAGACTGTGCATTGATCCGAAAGATCTAAATGAGGCGATAATGCGACCTCATTTCCAAATTCCCTTTTTTGAAGAGATATCTGCTAAGTTGAATGGAGCCAAAATATTTAGCACTCTAGATTCAAAAAATGGATCCTGACAAATTAAATTATCCGAAAGATCCTCTGATCTATGCACATTCAATACTCCTTTTGGGCATTACAAATTTTTAAGAATGCCCTATGGACTTTGTTCTGCTTCTGAAGTTTTCCAACAAAAGATGAAACAGATGTTAGAAGACATAGAAGGTGTTGAAGTGTATATTGATGATATTATTATATATGGGGAAACACACAAAAAGAACACGATGATAGACTAAATTTAGTGTTAAACAAGTTGAGATTAGAAAATGTAAAATTAAAATATAAAACGGTGTCACCGACTTAAACAAAAACAAAACATTCCTAAATCGCCATTAACACCTAGAACTAAAGTAGAGACGTTTTTGAAGGGAAAGAAAGTAGATGGGGAAGTAAAAAGGAAGCTTGTGTTTGGTGAATTAATTCAGACTGAACTTGCCAAACAATATGCACAGTTAAAAAGAAATAAAGATAAAGAAATAATAAGAAAAATAGTTTTGACTAAGGTTGTGAAGAAGTACAAAATGGTAATACGGACTTCACGGTTGCTAAAATGTACCCCTAAGAAACAAAATACAAGTCAAGTAAATAACAGGAAAGTTAAAATGTCCTTTAAGAGATTACAAATAAGAAGATTCTTAGAGGATGACGAAAACAGCACTCTCGCCCCAGGAAAGAGGGACACAATAACACAAAATAAAATTAAAATGCAGAAGAGATATCTTAATAATAGTTTGTACAACCTTCATAAGAAATTTGTCAACACTACCAATTTTAAAATAGGATATTCTTCTTTTTGCAAAATGAAACCTTTTTGGATCAGAACACTAAATGTAAACAAAAGAGATACTTGCTTATGTTTGAAACATAGCAATGCAAATATGCTTGTAGACAGCCTTTTTAGGAACCAAGCAATAAGTGAGAAATCAGCCGACCAATTAGTCAAAGTGCTCACATGTTCAGAAGAGAAGGAAGAATGTTTGCTTCGTCAGTGTATTTATTGTAAAACAAAGACAATTAATTACAATGACTGCAACATGGAGGATAAGATTAGCTACCATAAATGGATAAATGCCACTGAAGTTAGGCCAGTCAAAGGAAAAGATAGGAAAGTGAAAGTAACTAAAAAAGAAAAAAATCATTACAGACACTGTTACGGTGATCAATGAATTAGAAAGAACACTCCCAATATACATGAAACATATTGCTACTATTAAACACCAGTAAAAATTTATAAAGAATCTTAAAAACAAGTTAAAGGAAAATGAAATATTGTTTCACATAGATTTTAGTGAAAATTTTTCTTGTAAATACCACGAAGAAGTTCAGTCAATCCACTTTGGAGCTTCTAGGTCTCAAATAACAATCCACACAGGAGTGGCATACACGATTAATGCAAAGGATAATGAAGTTACCACATTTTCCTTTGCCACTCTTTCAGAATCACTACGGCATGACCCTCAGGCCATTTGGGCACATATGCACCCTGTTATCACCAAACTCATGACTGCTAATCCAAATGTAACCAAACTACACTTCTTGAGCGATTTTCCAACAAACCAATATCGTAACAAAACCAATTTTTATTTTTTCTTAAATTTACACAAAAGATATCCAAATGTTGTGGAAGGCACTTATAACTTTTCTGAGGCCGGTCACGGCAAAGGTGCTCCTGATGGAGTTGGAGCAGTGGTTAAAAGAACGGCAGATAGGATTATCAGTGAAGGGTGTGATATTGTTAACATTGACATTCTGTATCAGAAAATAACCGAGGAAGTTAAAAATGTATTTATTGCTAAGATATCAACTGATGACATTGAAGTGATGGATGCCTTCCTGTCACAGGCAGGAGAATTGGAAACAGTTGATGGGACTATGTCCATTCATCAAGTAGTCTCTCAGTTCAACTCTGACAAGAAGGATTTTAGAACATTAAGCTGTTTTAAATGTTCCCCATCACAAACTTGCAGTCACTATCCCTTGAGGAGAGTCTCCAAAAAGAGGACGAAAGCCAACCCAGGACTAAAAAGTCAAAATATCAAAGAAAAGAAGAAAGAAGATTCATCATATATTTCTAACGGTAAAGCTAAACCTTCTTGCAGTTCCCATGGACCCCACCACAGCAAGCGACACACTTCAAGGCTTATCCTTTTCCTTCACAACATTAATTATATAGTCTATTTTTTTATTAGATTTTTATTTGTTCTCATACAAAGCTTTATAATAAACAATATAAACATTAACATAATACATGATACAAAAAAAATCTTGTTAGGGGCCTACCTAATAGATTGCATAAGTAGTGCAACTAAAGTAATATTTATCAGACAATGTATTTAATTAAATACCAGTATGATTTCTTCATCAAATTGGACTAAGCTGCAATCATTCTAAACGTTAGACAAATATTTTAATGATGATGTTTCTAGTTGTACTAGTGTGTCATACTTGGACAATTTAATCATTGATACATTGTACTTTACAAAGACTACCACTGTATTTTTTATTTTAGTTCAAAAGGTTAATGATGGCAACATCTATTGAACGTTAATACTTTTGTATTATACTTAATGGCCAATACATTCTTGATTCTTGATTGATTCTTAATGCGGATTTAAATATGTTTATTTAGATTTTAAAGTATGTTTAGTAGCCTAGCTTTTAAAAATCCTTAACAATCACTATAGATACAAACAAAGTCTCCTACAATGAAGTTTACACTGACAGTCTAGATGACGGGTCTACTGATTGTTATAAGGCTGATGAAGACAAAACATACTACACTCGAAGATCTCAGAAGCCAAACGACTATGTTATAGTAAAGCTTGCTGGGAAAAAATCCTTCAAGCATTTCGTGGCATTAATTGTGTCTTGTGACAGTGATAACGACGAGTTCACAGTTAAATATTTAAGGAGGGCCTCTGTGAACAAGTTTGTTTTCCCGGATATAGATGACATATCCACTATCCATTTGTCAGACATTATCAAGTTTTTAGACCAACCAATCCTTAACAACAGAAACCAGTACATGTTTGAATTAAAAGTTAATGAAATCAAGGACCTGGACTGAACATTTGGCTATAGCGATGCTTTGAAGCAATTTTTAATTTCAAGTTACTTATGATAATGAATTTCAAGTTTCGGCCTATTTTTCAAATTTTAGTCACTTTATTATCATTTATCTTATACTTATTGCTTATAATGTTTATTTTTGTCATTAAAGATAATTTCAACGACTAACATGGTTTTCTTAGTTTATTTATAAGGTTTTCCTGGAAAATTTGTGATTTGTGTCACTCTCCTGGTATGACTCGTCACTCTCCTGGTATGATTTTTTTTAAAGTATTAATTAAAAATAGTAAATATAAATAAAGTGTATGCATATTAACACTATTTGTTTACTATAATAATTTGCTTTAACTGAGATTTTTTTCAGAATTTTTTTATAAATTTTAAATTTTGAAAAAATATAACATGAATTCAGCCACTTTCGTGAGAACCACCCCAATGACTTAAAATGTTTAAAAAATAAATGTAAATGAACTATGAGAAATATGTAGACTCAGAACAATGTATTTAAAAAATGTATCATATGTTCCAGAACTAAGTAGTAATTTAATGTCTTAATGTCTGTCAGTGCAATTACAGAAAAAGGTGGTAGAGTATTGTTCACTAAAAACAAAGTTCAAGCAATGAAGGATGCAAATGTTATTTTAGAAGGTACCGTAGTAAAAATAAAAATGGTTTATATGTGGTTAATCTAACAAGTTGTAAAATTAGTTCGAAAATAGCTGCTGAAAGAGATACTGAAAATAATAATTGTAGTCTTGAATGTAGGTCAAATGATAACGATAAACAAAAAGATGTTACACTTACTATTTTTTATAATGATAGCGTTAAAAATAAGAGGAATGAGGCTGTAGAATGGCACAGGAAATTAGGCCATATAAGTTTTTCTAAATTAAAACCTGTCTAAAATGTCTCAGGGAATTTCAGCTAATATACATTTTTGTGATATTTGTCTTAAAGCTAAACAAGTAAGATCTCCTTTTAATTCCGTTAGAGAAAGAGCTTCAAAACCCTTACAATTGATTCATTCTGATCTTTGTGGTCCAATAGAACCTCAGACACATAATGGTAAAAAATATTTCTTGACATGTGTTGATGATAGTACTCATTTTTGTAAAGTGTATCTTATAAAAAACAAAGGTGAGGTATTTTCATTTATAAAAGAATATGTTAATGAAGCCGAAGCTCATTTCAATCTTAAAACTTCTAAAATAAGGTGTGATAATGGAGGTGAATATATTGCCTCTGGTCTTAAAGAGTGGTGTAAATTGAAAGGAATCATTTTTAGATTATACAGTACCTTATTCTCCTTAATTAAATGGAACAGCTGAAAGAATGAACAGCTCATGGAAAAAGCTAGAGCAATGATTTTTGACTCTGAACTGCCAATAGAAATGTGGGGAGAGGCTGTTTTAATATCTGCATATCTACTAAATAGAAGTCCAACTGTCACTCTAAATACTACACCTGCAGGAAAATGGTATGGCAAGACTCCTAACCTATCAAGACTTCACATATTTGGTTCAGTGGCTTATTCTAAAGTCTTAGGTCCGCTTAGAAAATTAGACAACAGGAGTAAGAAAGGCATATTTGTGGGATACTCATCCAATGCATACAGATTGTGGGACCCAATAAAAAGGAAGATTTTTGTATCAAGAGATGTTGTTGTCCAAGAGGAACCAGTAAGCCTAAAAGTGAAAACAAAAGAAATGCCAGTAATAGTATTTGAAGAAAATAAAGATGACAAACTACCGACCGACCGAAGACAAACAAGATGTACTAGAAGAAAATGAACAAGAAGAACAAGAGCAAAGATATAATTTAAGATCAAGAGGAAATATTAAACGTCCGATAAGATATGAAGAAAACCTACAAGATGGACAAGCAATGCTTACTTTCAAAGAATGTATGACAGGAATAGAGAAAGAAAAATGGAAATTGACTATTGAAAAAGAAAAAGAATCTTTAAAGAAAAATAACACTTGGGAGATAGTTGATGAAAAACTATTTTCAAGAAAAGAAATACTAACTAGCAGATGGATCTTCAAAATAAAAGATGATTGTACATATAAAGCTCGATTAGTAGTAAGAGGTTGTGAACAAAGAAAAGGGTACTTGGATTTTAAAGACACATTTAGTCCAGTAGTGGAAAGTGCTTCTTTAAGAGTTCTATTTTCACTGGCCGCTCAACAAAATTTCTGTATTCAAACTTTTGATGTTAAAACTGCATTTCTATATGGAGAATTAGAAAATGAAATCTATATGAGAATACCGGAGGGTTATGATGAAGAAGGAAAAGTTTGTAGACTCAAAAAGGCCCTATATGGACTGAAACAAGCACCAAACAAATGGAATAAAAAGCTTACTCCGCTTCTGATAAATGAAGGTCTTATTCAACTTAAAACAGATCAGTGCATATTTACAGATATAAAGAATGATCTCTATTTGGCTGTTCATGTTGACGATGGAATTATGTTGGGAAAAGATCCTGAAAAACTGAAGAAGATACTAATAAAACTTAAAGAAAATTTTGAAATGACCAGTAATGAAAAACCATCTACTTACCTTGGAATGGAGATAATTAAAAAGGAGGAAGGAATATACATTGCTCAAACAAATTATGCAAAGCAAATACTTACCAATTTTCATATGACAAATTCCAAATCTGTGACAACTCCGATAGTACAAGAAGAGAAAACTACAATATTAGAAGATGGGGAAACACACTTCCCGTACAGAGAAGCTGTTGGAAGTCTCCTATATATGACAAACAAAACCAGGCCTGATATGACATTTGCTGTCAATTTCGAAAGCCGTTTTTTGGATAAACCCGGAAAGAAGGATATAATAAATGTAAAAAGAACTTTAAGATACCTGAAAGGAACACAAAATCTAGGAATATTCTTTCCTGCAATAAAAACCGATATTATTGAAATTAAAGTATTTTGTGACTCGGATTATGCTGGTGATGTAAATGATAGGAAAAGTACAAGTGGCTATGTTTTATTGCTTGGAGGTGCACCAGAAGTTTGGAATTCTAAAAAACAACCCATAACTGCCCTTTCAACGACAGAAGCTGAATACATATCTGCTGCTGAATGCTGTAAAGAAATTAAATTCATTAAAACATTAATTCAGGAGTTGACACGTAAAATAGTGAAATTCGCATTGAATGTTGATAATCAAAGTGCGATCAAACTGATAAAATCTGGACAAATGAGCAGAAAGAGCAAACACAAAGACGTCAGATTTCACTATGTGAGTGAACGATTCCATAATGGATTATTTGAAATAAAATACTGCTGCTCAGAAGACCAGTTGGCCGATGTGTTTACAAAACCATTATTGAACACCAAGTTTGAAAAATTTAAAAACATGTTACTTAAAACTGTGAACTTAGAGTAAGATAAAAATAAATTGTTAGTTTAGTGTTTTCTTTGGTTAAGATGTTTAAACTTTTTATGATAATAATTTGTTTATGATAATAATTTGTGTCAGATTAAATTTAAATTAAAGCTGTATTTGTTTCATTGGAAAGATATGTAATGACATTACAATGCACCTAAAGTAATTTTAAAATATTTAATGTACTTAGTTATAACCATTTTGACATTAAGGGAGAGTGTTAAATGTGCGTATTTAAACTCTGTAATTATATAATATCTTATGTCATTCTGTATTAGTATAATGAGAACAGTGTAATATGAAAATGTTTTTTATTCTTAAAATAAGGTTGGCTATTCTGCTTACAATATAATAAAGATGGCTTTGGATTATGAACATGGCGTAGTTTTATTATGTGAACTAGTGTGAGTCTTACTTAAAACTAAAACTTCAATATATAGTTTATATAGTTTGTACAGTTAAGAATAGTTAGTTAATGGAAAATGAGAGAAGATGCACTTATTAACTTTTCCACTCACCACTTCAATATTGTATATGCCTCCATACTTGAATTTAAAATAAATTATGGACACACGTTGAAGTGCAATACTCAAAACTTTCTGGATCAATGTTTACATTTTCTGTTTTGTAAGACATATAATAAAAATAATTTGTATGGTAAAAGAGGACACTGTTTTTTGGGACCAGTGGTGCGCACCAACAAGGGGGACTGGACCTGTCTTGCCCCCCAGAAGTTCTTTTTAGTAATGTGGTTTTTATTTTAAACTAATCGATCGTTGAATAGGTAGTCAATATTCAATTAAAAATTACATTTATGATTAAATTCGTAATGTGATCACGAAAAAATAATCATACCGGTACTTTTTTAAATAAATATGATCTGTAGGCCTAGGTCTGAAATAGGTCTGTAGAGACACAATCATGATTTTCTAACCGTGATGTTTGTGTCCTGGCGGTCTTGTTCATGAGTTGACGATATACGAGCGCTGTTAGTGCCGCATTGATAATGCTGAAAACCGGGCGTTAAATTCCCAAGTTATACGGGGCTCTGAAAGCGCAACGTAACTTCAGTGCGGGGTGATCTAGAGGAAAGATGTTTACATTGCTGCATTATATTTTATCTTTTCCTATTTCTTATATTTTACATAAAATTTTTAATATTTTAAAATGTGTTACCTTTCAGTGAAATCGTTATACTCAAAACCCGTCCTGCGAGAACCATTGATGTAAAAAACTATATTAGGTTTCAAAAGATCAATCGGCCAGTTGTAAATTGTAGAGCTAGCTGGTGGTAGAACGCCATCAGTAATGTTTTCATATTTTTTAGCAATCAAGAATGTAGCATGGTCGAGCCAGTACCTTGAGAAACATAAGTAATGTTGAAAAAGAATCATAATTTTCTGCAAAAACTTATTGAATTTCTGCAGCTATTGAATAAGCAATAGTTTAAAGACAGTGGACTATTTCATGCAGTTTAGTATACGCATTTAGAAAATACACTACTACTTTTCACTAAAAAAACATTATCAATTTGACTTTTAAATGTTTTAGATACTTTGAACTAAAGTTATTTCAATATTTCTAGTCATGTAAACCAAGCCTAATCATGCTGTCAGATAAATCCATTACACGGTACACTTAAATAACAATTTCTACTTATTTTCTTGAACAAAATGTGATTTTTCAGTACAGATTGTTTCTCTACTGCTAGACAGATTTTTCTGCTTCAATACTATAAAAATTTAATGTCTGAATAGACTTTAAAGACTTTGAACTTATTATATTTGAACTTAAAGACTTTGAAAGTTGTCTGTATTATATTTTTTGAAATTAAATATTTTGTTTTTTATCAATATAATTTCAAATCTTATTTTATTTTGTCAACATCCTCCAAATATATTGTTTTAGAATGAATTTCTTTTTATTTATATTTCATTCTTCAAATAAAAAATGTATAAATCACATAGGTTACAGGGTACACAATAACAAGCTCATTGGAAGCAATCATATTTGACTAGAAAGTGAAGTAATTATAATTGGAATAATAAAATAAAAGTATCTAATCATTTTAAAACTAAACTACAACAAAATATGATAGTTTCAGGGGAAGTATAACACTAGTAACTTTTAAAGTAATCTTCATTAAAGATTTACCTTTCCAAAACAACTGGTCTTATGCGTAATAATGATCTAATATGAAACGATGTTGAATATTTTGAAAGTGAATAGTATATTCGTTTTCGTACACGCTCAGTAAATCTGAACCTTTCTTCGAGCAGAAATTTAGGAGGCGAGAGAAAATATTTGGCATTAAAGTGTCTTGCTACCCTCTTGCAGATATAGCTTCTCTCTGCAACAAAAGCCTGCAATTAAACTATATATTAAATCAAATACAATTGTCAAGTGAAATATCTAAGGGTGTACAAGATCTCGAAACTCTCGAGTAGAAACAAGAAATAACTCAATATCGTCTCAACTTCTTTGTTAAGAATAAAATTCATTTCTCGGTTGTACTTTTCTTGATTCTGCCATAAATTTCTCGATACATTTTAAAAATCTTGAGTTTTATTTTAGCCTTTTTTATAAAACTTAAAATGTTACATTAGAATGAAAAGAAGATAAACAGAAATTTTCCAAACAACTCAACAGGGAAGTGATTAGGATATTGCAATATTTTATTTAAATTACTTGACACTGATGAGAAATAACTTAGCATAGGAGATATTGAGTTTTATATAACCTTGCTTTACTGGTTTTACGAAAATAAATAATGAAAGTTAATTACTTAACTAAAAATAAATATAATTATATAAAAATTAATATGTTGCATATGTAATGTAAAGCATATTAATCAATAGTCAACTGTTAAAGTACATCTTTCATAAACTTAGTAACAATAGCAAATCGAAAGAAAGTTAACTTATTAATAATTAACTTACTTATCCCCATGCACATTGTATTCCTTTCTTTGATGTAAAAAGGTAAATGATACTTCTCACTCTCAACTTGAGATTAAAATTTTGGTTCATTCTCAATCTCAATAAATTGTCGTTTCTCGCTTGTTCCTAAACCTCAGCTCTCGTCTTTTTCTCGATCTCGATAATTTTTATTAAATAACATCTCGTTCTCATTTCGAATTCAAAAAGTCAATCTCGCACACCCCCAGAAATAACCTTTGAAGCATATAATATGTAATTCCATATTATATGTTTTTTTTTAAAGTTAATATTGATATAATTGTTAGAAGGTTCATAAAAAATCATTCATATGATTTCATTTTCTTGTACCTAATCACCATACACAAAGTACCTCTCAGCTTGACGACCACGCTCTGGAGGCTTTTTTAAGGAAAACTGTTTAGTTGAGCTGTAATTAAAATTAATTCACTTCTTTATTATTATTTTTTTTTTTTGTAATGTAGAACGTTACAAAGAGACAACGATCAAAATAAATAAATAAAATTACACAGTAATCAGTTATAAGACTAAAAAACAGTGATTAATAATAAATTATATAAACAAAACAAATTACTAGTACCATTCAGTAATACACCAACCAGTAAGCTACCAAGTATTATAAATTACGACAATAAAAAAAAGAAAAAACAATTAATAAAGAGATTTTTTTTAACTTGAAATACATTAAACAATAAGACCCTAGTCTAGTATACAGTCAGGTCTTTGATGGGCAGGAAACGGGGCTATGGTGTATGCAGCGTATCACCATGGACGTACATCAGTGTGAACTTTGAAAGACACTGCAGTCTTCCAAGCAGCATCTACACAGATACCAATGTGTATACCATTCATAGCATCTATGCCATTCACGGGACTGGAACCAATGTGTTACATTAGCAATGGCAATGAGTATACGACTGGACACATGGAAGAACAAGACCAGAGGTGGTGTAAAATACTCTGGCACGCTCAAAATAAACGACTAATCAGGGAACTAAGCTAATTAAGTCCCCGATCAAGCTAAACCTTCAACGGCTAAGAAAAGTTGTTGATCTAATAACTGGACATGGTTACATCAGGAACTTCTAGTAACAGTAGAAGTCTTGGACAGTAACCAAAACTGTCGAGTCTGCAAACAGATCCAAGAGTCTGCAAGACATGCCATCTTCGATTGCGAGATGCACAAAAGCGCAAAAGCAGAAGGCTCTTTGGAATCCAGCAACCATAGGACGAAGAAAAAACAAGCTTGGTGTGGAAAATCCTGAATCTTACAAGGGATACAGATTTCAAATCAGCTAAGGGAGCAAACAAAGGGGGCATAACAGACCTAAGGTTGGTGTGCAAGGAGTATTCTCTAGTGAAGGAATTAACCCCAAAAAATCTGACATATAACAGCATCCATATGTGAAATTTAGTGAGGTGATGCAATGTTGAATCAGTTTCGCATCATCAAAGAAATTTAGTTCCTTACATCAAAAGAAAATCACATAATTTGTTCACAGGTAGTAGATGTTAGTGTTATTAATAGTGAAAAATCTATGTGATTGCTTGTAAATTTATAGCATTGAAAAACACACCACATGGATAAATATAGCTTATAAACAACTATGGTTAAATAAATTCAATAAAATATACCGGGTTGTAAGAGGACCCCTGCACATAACATAAATGAAAATTCATAACACCTTATAAAACAATTAAAAAAGCTTTGTCTTTAAAAAATACTACTGAATATTAGATTAATAATTTGTCACATTTGTGGCCCAGGGGCATGGATGTATTTAAAATTACTAACAGGCATCATTCAGTCATTAACACATACAGTAGAGCGTCGAAAATCCGAACTAATTGGGACCAAGGGGGGTTCGAATTATCAATTTGTTCGGATTTTTGAAAAAAAATGCCCTTTAGGCTAAATTATATGCCTTTTAATTGATTAAAGTGGTTAAACAGTACAAGCAGTAATGTAATTATAATACAGTATGTAAGACTACTTACATATTATGATTTAGAAGAACCTGCACTTACAGTAGGGCCAACATTATTACACTTGTAACTTTCAATTACAGTACATAATAATTAAAACTTCACTTGTACATTATAGTTAACACGAACGAAAAATTAAAAAATACTGTATAGTAGGCCTACACTACTGTATGTACGACACACTGTTAAAATGATTACACAACGAGAAATGAATGAACTTTCTGTATGTTTACTGCTAGCGCTAAAGCAACTTATTAGCGTGACAGTGAAAATACTGACAGCCAGTCTGTTGTGAGTGCGTGTGAGAGCAGAAGTGTTAGGTAGTGTTTAAAAGAGATAATAATGACAAAATGCAATGAATATAATAACAAATTGGTCATCCTTCACTAAACACGAAGAAGTTTACTAAATTCAGAATGCAAGTTGGAAGTTAAGACTACATGTCAAATCGCACTTGGTTTCAGAAATGCAGAATAAGCATTTCCTGCCAAGTTCATTAATGAAGTACAAGCTAAATCAAGCAGGGTTAGTGCTTGTACCTCTTTAATCGCTGTTTAGTTTAGTTTATCATAGTTGGCGATGGTGTACACCAACCAACTTAAACCGTTTAGCACTATAAATATGTGTTGTGTACTTTTTGTAATTAATGTGATTGTGTTTTTACGAATATATGATGACCTGAAAAGTGATAATATATACTTGACATTGAGATTACAGCCTCGAAATGCATCATAAGTAGGACAGCATAACAAAGTCACACGACGAACTAAAAATCAAAAATACTTTAGTAATTTCTTGTATATATTTCATACTTTAGTTTTTTATTAAATAATAAACCATTAATAGTTCAAAAAGTTCTCCTTATTTTCCTGTGTACCATTGTGCCTCCTTTTCAGCTCGTAGGCCATCCTGACAACTCCACTGTTTGAAAAAGTATCTGAGGACCAATCCACACAAACACTAAAATCACAAGTGAACACTTGTGAAAACAAGTGTAAGAAGTTGTTTTCATAATGAAAATATTAGTAAAAATAACAATCAAAGTTATGGTTTTGGATTTAAGTTTTAATTGCTTTATTTTTTATGTGTGTTTCTTTTAAATAATATTCCCGTCTGCTTGAAATCAGTAAATTTGGAATTGCGATGTGTCCAATATCTCTGTCAATGTTCAAAAGAAATAAATATATTATTATCTAAGTCATACAACTTTCTTAAAACAGTTGAAACGTTAGCTTTTTTTTTTTACAAAAATAGTGAAGAGTAAAAGGATGAAATAGAACTTACTTGAACTGTATACAGATTCAATGTTAATAAACGCTTTAGGGTAAGCAGATTCAAAAAGCCTTCCTCTTTGCTTCACAGTCACTCTTGATATGTTGAAGATATTTAGAAGGTATTGGATATTTTGATCATCTATGAACTGTAAAATACATTATCATCAATACTTAATCCAACAATTTCTTGTTTTAATGTAAAACTACATGAGCATAAATATATTACTATAACTAGTTAATATTAAACAATAATGTAGGTTATGTACCTTACAGTCTTTTTGTCAGTTCCTTTTGTTTTTGAAGATGGATTACTAGTTTCAACCTTGCATCCAGGTCATCTTCAGATCCATGAAGGTGAATCCGTTCACATGAACTTCGTTGTAACAACACATATACAAGGACACTCAACACAACAATTAATATTTAAAACATTTAAAAACTTTGTCTGACGCATGCGGTAACATGTCCCTTACTAAGTGTTCACTATGGTTGAAGGGCTGGTAGGCTTATCTTATCTGTACTACGGTCCCCCTCCATAAACATAACATAAAACAAAACAACATAATACTAACTTATAGAACGTCAAACAGAATTGAAAGATCAACGAAAAAACACAAGATTAAAAATTTACTAGATTCAACTGGAATATACAGACTAAATTGTTCTACTTGCAAATAGCCACTACATCGGTCAAACCGGACGCTCGTTCTCCAAGAGATTTCGGGAACATATCCCCAAGACCTCATTGTTGCAACAAAGGTCAAGCTTTGCACAACATATGATTGAGGAAAATCACATCTTCCATAGTCCCGAGTTAAAAATGGAAATCTTACACTTTTGCAAAAAAAAGCTGAAAAATATACACATTGGAAGAGTTTGAGATTTTCAAATCGTTAAGGTTCGCTCCCGAAAGTGTTTTGAATGAAAAATTGAAATTTAATTCACACCCCATCTTTAATTTCTTGATCAAATTCAGCACCATCAAACGAAGAAATGAGGAAGGTGAACATAGTACAGATAAGATAAGCCTACCTGCCCTTCAACCGTAGTGAACACTTAGTAAGGGATATGTTACCGTACGCAGTACCGTAGTATACTTTGTGTTATGTGTTACGGATTATGTTTTTGTGTTTGTGTTTTAATATATTATAATTTGACGACCTCCAACTGGAGCGATTTGACTGATGATGGGACGACGGCCCCGAAACATGTCTTAAAAAAGAAAATTTAAGAAGTCACAAGACGGATAAAACTAGGTAATTATATTAATTTATAATTGTAATCAATCTATTATAGTGACTTGGATACCACAGAATGGATTTTAAATTAGAAGCTTGTCAAGCAAACATGGTATATAAATTTCGAGATATTAAAACAAAACTAATGAAAACTAACTTACACATCAAGTTTAATAAGAAATGCCTAGACTTGGACATTGTACCGATGTATGCCAGAGTGAATATCAATAACAAATCACAATCTGCACTCAAGGCCAAACGCAACGCTGAAATGATTTGGATTAAAAACGAGATCAAATTATTGTACTCTAAAAAGAATCGTTTAAATAGTGAGCTTTATAAATTACATTTAAAATTGAAAAACTCTATACATTGTTCCTACATTGACAAGATTATGAAATACGTAAATAATAAAGTTACTCATTTGGCAAGAGGTATTGTTACAACGCATAACAAGAAAATAAAATATTTATCTGATAGACAACAGTCCTATTCACATTGAGTGTAAACATAAGTTCTACAAACGAGTCTCTAATCTGACTAATATAGTTTTTGATTGCAATGAGATAAACTTACTGAAAAAGGGTCTCAAATACAATCTCCCCAAATTTGACAGACACCAAGTGGAACGTGAGGTCATCAACGCTGAAACGGCTATTAACACCTTAACTTGCCCCAAATTACGGAATGAAACGCGAGTTCTAATAAATATCAAACTAAATAAACATTTGCGCGATAATAATAATGAGAAAATATTTAAGCCTGAACTAAGACTAAAGAACATATATGCGGGGGAATTTAAAATATTAAAACAGATTGAGAATAAACTGAATGTCAACCAGGCAATGATAATGAAGGCCGATAAGGGTAACACCCTAGTAATCATGAATAATGCCGCTTACACCAATAAAGCCACACAATTCTTCAGTGAAAATAATATAAAACTTTTAAAGATTGACCCAACCCGCAAATATGTCAAAGAATTAAATGGACCGATCAACAAATGCAAATCTTTATTTAGCGATAAGACTCGAAGATCGCTAAAACCGATTAATGCTCTGGCCCCATTATTCACAGGATTGCCAAAAATTCACAAAGACAATGTCCCCATTAGACCATTAATAAACTATACTACCGCCCCCGGTTATAGGGTTTCCAAAAAACTAGAAGAAATTATTAAAAATAACATAATCATTAAAAATGATCACAGTGTCATTAGTACGTTGGATTTTGTAAATAAAACTAAAGATATTAAGATAGCTACACAATACAAACTATTTTCTTTAGACATAGTGAATTTGTACATTAACGTACCTATTCAAGAAACCTTAGAAATTTTGTATGATAACTTAATTGATACTAACAAGCTGAATAGTCAAGAGATTAATGAATTAATGCTATTAATCAGGGTCGTTTTAAAACAAAATTATTTTACTTTCGGGGAGAGCTTTTACACTCAAGAAGAAGGATTGGCAATGGGGTCTCCGTTATCTGGACTATTGGCCAATATATATTTGAACTATTACGAAAATAAGTTTATAATAGATGAAAATAACCAGCATTAT
Source organism: Philaenus spumarius (assembly GCA_018207615.1). Taxonomy (NCBI): domain Eukaryota; kingdom Metazoa; phylum Arthropoda; class Insecta; order Hemiptera; family Aphrophoridae; genus Philaenus; species Philaenus spumarius. The sequence goes on from JAGFPH010000096.1 coordinate 906,956, forward strand.
AGCAGAATAATTTTTTACGCTAGATATGTAGATGACACCTTCGTTGTTTACAAGGGCACCAATCGTCAAATCGACAATTTCATCATGCTTTTAAATAAAGTTAATAATAAGATTCAGTTTACATTGGAGAAGGAAAGTAACTGTGAGCTTAACTTTCTCGATGTTACAGTTACTAAATTGGACGAAAAACTGAAATATAAAATATATCGCAAGCCAAAAACTACGGATGTAACAATCCATGCAAAATCGTTCCATCCAATATCTCATAAAATGGCCGCTTATAATTCGTTCGTTCATCGGCTTATATCTATACCGCTTAATAAACAAGATTTTAATGACGAATTAAATACCATTAAACATATAGCCAGAGCGAATGGATACAATGGATCTATGATACAGAAATTATTATATAAACACAGGAAAGCTCATAATGTACGTAAATATAATCTCAACAATAAAAACGAACGGAAATATGTTTCCACTGAATACTCCAACATAATACCGAATATGGTAAAAAATGCTCTCGCAAAGCATGATATGAATGTAACGTTTAGAACAAATAACAGTGTTCAAAGAATCTTGCGCAAAAAACGGCCAACTCCTATGAAAAAACAATCAGGCGTATACAAGATATGCTGTAGTGATTGTAGTAATTTTTACATTGGGCAAACAGGCCGAACGTTTGAAGAACGTTTCAAAGAACATTTGCCACACAATAACAAACGCGAAATAAGATCTAACTTCGCACAGCACTTGTTTGATAGTAATCATAGTTACACAGATTTTGAGTCTAACATGAAACCAATCCGTTTTTGTAACAAGGGCAGATTCATAAACGCCGCAGAAGAGTTCGAGATATATAAGGCACATTTAAAAACCCCGCAAAATTTACTAAACGAACAACTGTTTTTTAAATCTAACTATCTGTACGATACGGGCCATTGAATACGCGCGGAGTTCAAGGTCCGATAAAAATGGTAACGCCCCCTAGAGTTGATATAGTCATTCTCCATTTTACATCATCAGTGTCACGCGTGATGGACTAAAGTGCGCACATAAGGTACCTTAGCAAGAAATGTTGACATTGAAGTATACTTTGTGTTATGTGTTACGGGTTATGTTCTTGTGTTTGTGTTTTAATATATTATAATTTGACGACCTCCAACGGAGCGATTTGACTGATGATGGGACCACGGCCCCGAAACATGTCTTAAAAAAGAAAATTTAAGAAGTCACAAGACGGATAAAACTAGGTAATTATATTAATTTATAATTGTAATCAATTTGCCGTACGCGTCGGTCAAAGTTTTTAAATGTTTTAAATATTAATTATTGTGTTAAGTGTCCTTGTATATGTGTTGTTACAACGAAGTTCGTGTGAACGGATTCACCTTCATGGATCTGAAGATGACCTGGATGTAAGGTTGAAACTAGTAATCCATCTTCAGAAACGAAAGGAACTGACAAAAAGACTGTAAGGTATGTAACCTAAATTATTGTTAAACATTCAGTTCCGGTGGCTAAAATTACAAAAATGAATAGTTAATATTCTTTAATTCTTTAAATTTGGATTAAAAATAAGTAAATGATTACAAAGTTCAATCTCCTAAGCATAATGGATGGAGATACACCCAATAAAAGTAACTCCAACTGATATAATTAGATATTCATATCTTAAATTTTTCAGTTCAATGTAAAACACTCTGTATTTCAAAATAACTGAACTCATAATACAACTGAACTTACGGTATCACTGGTACAGATTTCCTTAATATGGTTTAAACAATAGAAAATCCCATTGTGAATAAGCTGTTTCTGTTCTTCTGCAATCAGAGAAAATAAGGATTATACCAACATTTTAGATAGTATAGTAAACATCATAGATTTATAATAATAAATAAGAGAAACTGTGGATAGTTTGGGCACAGTAGTATGTTTAACTAATTTATAATAATTACTGCCACTGTAATCTTTTGGTTTAACTTGTAACACATATTGTATATTTTATTCGGCTATACATGTGGTTTTCTTTAAGAATAAATGCATGTACAGAATTAAAAGTATACCTAAATCAAAATTGTTTTCTGTACATCTATATTATATAAACATTAATATTGCATTGCTTCCTCTACATTAAAAATAATAAAACACTGTTTGAAGTTAATTACTTGTCTACATATTTTTAGAGTAATGTTATAGTGCAAAAAAATCTGAACTATCATGAATTTAATTTTAACCACTTTGGAGAGAGATGTCCACTACATCACTATTTATATAAGTTTTTTTTTGTTGGAATTTCACTAATAAATTTAAAATAATACAGTCACAAATTTTATCAAATTAATCAACTTGGCAGTGTATTAAAATAAAAAGGAATTTAAACTGGTCATAAAAATGGAGACATACAATTTTTAACACTATAATAATTATAATAATAATGTTTAAATAGCAAATAACTTTTGACAAATGCTTGGTCCGTTACGGAAATCTAATGGTTTTCAAATAAGATGTACGGTACTTAATCAATTTTTTAAAAGACGATTTTTATGTATGACAAGACATAGGGTATGTTGGGAATTTTTTGTTGTCAGTTTATTTGTTTTGAAGATCACATAGCTCAGATGTTGGCCATTTATGTTTATACATGATTGTAGCCTGTCCCAAAAACCTTGAGTAGTGTCCATCTGATGTGAAATCTGAACGATTTTCTCCTAGATTTTCGTCTCGAGATCTTCGAGGCAGTGTGGCTTGAGATGTCCCCAAAAATAAGTCACATAAGCTTAGATTAGAAGCAAGAAGGCCATTGAATATTGCCATATCTGGAGATAAAGTGGCCTGGAATCTGATCCTGTAAGACATTCATTAATGTCACAGCTAAGTGAGCAGTTGCACCCTCTTGTTGGAACCATACTCTACTCATTGCCAAATTGTGATGGTGAAGTTCTGGGAAGAAGACGATTTGGAGCATTGTAATAAAGAGGTCTGAATTAACAATGACTGTAATGTTGTTTTTCTGAAAAAACTACAGGCCAATAATGCCCTTCTCCCAAATTGTATTCCATACTGTTACTTTTAGGCTAAGTACAGGGGACAAATGTAACTCCAGTCTCTACAACTACAATATTAATGTTGTTGTTAATGAACCCATTTAAATGAAAATGGGCTTCTCTGCGCATGATAAAAATTGTATTTTCATTATTGTCTACGGTTTCACAAAAGACACGACGCTGTTCATAAACACCTTCACTAAGTTGCTGGCATACCTGAATTTTAAATGGGTGATAATGAAGATCTTTGTGCAGTATCCTTCGCACCATTGTCTCGTTAATCCCTAAATTCGTAACATGGTTATGACCCTGTATCGCAGATGAACTAACTCACTTGATATTTTCTAGCTAGGTGGTTTCTTTTTTATTACTGAGCCAGTTGTGTTGAAGTTCTTAACCCATCTCAGAATAGCGTTGCGGTCTGGAACAGGTTGGCGACCAGGATATTAAAATGTGTATCAGACTCTTTGTTTATGAACAATCACCGTAGAGCAAATGTACCACGACATCGCTATAACTGAAATTCCCACTTGAACAGACAAATTAAGGCAACCCCCCCACTCTCTGAGGCCATACAGGCGGTTCCCTTGATGAACCGAGTTTGTAAGCTATAGTTTTCTTATTAAATCTATTTCCTGATAAGTAATATTATTTATTAGAGCTGAATAAAACAAGCTATTGTATATTATTAAATTGGATCCAAAATCATACAATGCGCAGAATCAAGAATGTATTATTTATATGCAATAGAAGATATTTAATAAGGTCATATAACTTAACATATAGACGTTGTGACAAACAAGGATAACTTGAGGCTAATGAAAAGGAAATACCTAATTGTATTGAACTAAAAACCAAAATTTGAGGGTAAGTGTTTGCCCACATATTTGAGAGTCTATAAAAAACTATCTTTTAAAGGAAAAGAAGAGACTAAATATAAGTAGTCTAACAGATTATATAATAATATTACATATTAAATATATTAGTTCCTGTAACTTATTTAACAACATATATATTCAATAATATGTTACATGTACAAAAGTCAAAGAAACTCTTACCTGTTGGTTGACAAATGGACTCCAATAGGTCAATAGAACATTTGCTATCACTGCCAAATAAAAAAGCAATAATGATAATAATAAGTCCTTTATTCATAATTAAAGTTTATCATTAATTTTGTTTCATGATTTAGCCTGCATTTTAAAATTAGCCTTGTAGTATGTTGGCTGCTTTGTTTTTCACATGATACAAAAGATAAACACATAAGTTTATCTATGACTCTGATCAAAAAATAATGTAACAATTAATTACCCTTGTTATCTGCAAGTATGTTGGTTCTTTATTTCGTGATTTAACATTTAACATACACTTATATTAGAAACGTTGTTTTATCCTACAACGGCCTATGTGAAGTAAGTCTTTTTAACATTATGGTACCGGTACTGACATAAATGGAAAAAAGAGACAAATTTAGTATCACATCATGATTAAGTGTCTTAAAACTCAAAAATGAAAATATTTTTCTCACAGGGAATGTAGCTGTTAAGGAGCCTACTATTCACTATTTTCAGAAATTTTACAGGACCGGTTGGTGCTAAATGTTTACTGTCTCAACAAACATAAAGCTACTCTATTCATTTAGAAGTGGTAAAACTATTACAATATAATTGGAAGGTAACACATTGTCAGCCTATAAATAAACTAGTCTTGACAAAATATAAATTATGTAGAAAGTCGCCCAAATTTTAACAAATGCGTTCCATTAGGGGATTGGCATAGTGTAGTGGTTAGCATGGTTGCCCAGGTACAAGTGTAGTTACTGGCCATTGATATGCTCCTCTCCCGTCTTTATTAGTCAACTCCTATAAAAGTGAGTGTATGGCCGTACATGAGTAACAATATAATATAACAGCTGATTTCTCCCATCATCTGTAATACTAAACAACACCTATCATAGATTATATTTTGGGGTTATGTTTAGCCACAACTTCAATCAATAATACAACTTTTTGTAAGTTTAATTTTTTTAAATATGAGTTATACAACTAATAATAGCTATAATACGTTATAAGATTAGCTTTGTAACATACATGGCCAATGCCATGAATGAAAAATGTAATAGACATCATACATGCGTACAAAACATCTAAGACGCAATAATTTTTATATATATAAAAACAGACGCAAAGGGAAAATAAGTTATTTAAACAAAGTAAAATAATAACAATCATTTAATAAACAAAAGGCAGAAATAATTTTAAAATAAAATTGTAAAAGCAGATATAAATTTTATATAACATAATGCATCATATATACCAGGTGTCTTAAAAGTCCCACCCCCCTCTTTAACTTTTGTGTTTGTTAAAACAAACAAATATCCTTTGGGGAACGATACTAACTTAGCCCAAAGTATCTTTTGAAGCAATCGGAAATTTTGAGTGTCCCCTAAAAATAGGGGATTTTGGGGGCAACTCAAAATTTTTAAATGGGACGTATGGTCATGTCATACCTCATTTTAAAGATATATTTAAGACTAGGGAAATGACATAAAGAAAATAAAAATCGGACCACCCAAAACAAAATGGCGGCCCTAAACGTGTTGAAATAAATTGACATAAAGCTGCTAATTTCTCGAAAAGGAAGAGTTTTTAGAAAAAGTTTCAAGAGACAAAAAATGTTTATTTCAAAGTGTTTGACCTAAAACATTGCTTCCAAATCGATTTCGTAAATTTTAAGTCGACTCCTACATCTTCGACAATTTTGTAAAAAATAAAAATTACGAAATAGATTTGAAAGCAGTTTTTTAGGTCAAGCACTTTAAAATACACACTTTTTGTCTCTTGAATTTTTTTCTAAAAACTCTTCCTTTTCGAGATATTAGCAACTTTATGTAAATACTACAATATTGTTTGTACATTTGCTGTCATTATCTTTAGCTTAGCTATTATCCTTCATCCGATTGTTTTGAAAGTTACACTATCCGATAGGGAATCAAAAGGGCTACAAAAAAGGTGCCTTGACATTTCTGTTAAAATGTACAGTTTTTGAGTAATTTAGGTTTGAAATTTTCAAACAGCCGCCGTTTTGAAACTCATGATTGGATTTAATCGCTTATTTTCCTTGAGATATATGGTTGATAGGTTAAACTTCGTGCCAAGTTTGAACTCATTCAATCAAACCGTTCTCTATATATGAATTATTCCGTACAAAAAAAAAAATATCGGATATCTCTAAATCGAAGCGCTTTCAAACCTATGTTTATATGAACTTTTTTCTTCTTTTTTGTATGAGGAATCATATCCTAAATTCCTGAAAGGTTTTTTTTATACACCCCGTATTACCAGTGAAAGTGTTTTCACACAAGAGTGATATACAGGGCTACAGGGTGTCCCCGAACTCTCTGGACCCCTTTTGTGGATATGTTCCTGGGATCCAGACAAACATATTTCACAATATAAACATGGGTCCACGGTGCTTATTTTTTCGTCTGTCTGTCTGTATGTGTTTTTAGAAAATACTTACTATTTTCGGAAGTAGACAAGATATTAAGCTCAAACTTTGTATACCTATTTGTTGCCTAACCTTTTATCATTGTACGAAAAATTAGAACATTATTTTAAATATTTTCAAAATGGCGGCCGTTTATAATTTTTAATGTCAAATATCTCAAAAACCGCTAACTTTACAAAATAATTACAAGAGACAAAAAGGTTTACTTTTTTAATGACGAACACAATGTTTTTTTTTTTATTTTGTCTGTAGCTCAAAGGATAACAGAGATTTGTCCAAAAAAAGGAAAAATGTATTTCTTGGTAGTTGTCAACAATACTCAGAATTACTCTAGAAACAAAATATTTTAAAGTTATTATGAGCTAAAATAATCAGTTATTTGCATAATGTTCCTAGCACTTTCTGAGCTGATTCTACCAGCAAAAAAATGAAAAAAGTTCATATATTCATAGGTCCAGAAATGTTTCGTTAGCGAGTTGAGTTACAGCTGGCGAAATAGTTCACACTTGTTTCAGATTACTCACAGAAACAAAGCCCTATTTAAATATGTAGGGCGTTAATTAAGGTGTAAAATTTAATTT
>JAGFPH010000096.1:914493-941557 GCA_018207615.1 Philaenus spumarius
AAATTAAATTTTACACCTTAATTAACGCCCTACATATTTAAATAGGGATTCGTTTCTGTGAGTAATCTGAAACACAGGTGAAATCTTTCACCAGCTCTCTTTAACGAAGCATTTCCAGACCTATAAATATATGAACATTTTTATTATTTTTTGCTGGTGGAATCAGCTCAGAAAGTCATCCAATCATTATGCAAATAAATTATTAGTTTAGCTCATAATAACTTTAAAATATTTTGTTTCTAGATTAATTCTGGGTATTGTTGACAACTATCAAGGAATATTTTTATTTTTTTTGTCAATATCTCTGTTATCCTTTAAGCTACAGACAAAATAAAAAAAACATGTTTGCCATTAAAAAAGTAAACTTTTTTGTCTCTTGTAATGTTTTTGTAAAGTTGGCGGTTTATGAGATATTTGACATTAAAAATTATAAACGGCCGCCATTTTTTAAATATTTAAAATAATGTTCTAATTTCTCGTACAGTGATAAAAGGTTACGCAAAAAATAGGTATACAAAGTTTCAGCTCAATATCTTTTCTACTTCCAAAAATATTAAGTATTTTGTAAAAAACACATACAGACAGACAGACGAAAAAATAAGCACCGTAGACCCATGTTAATATTGTGAAATATGTTTGTCTGGATCCCAGGAACATATCCATAAATAGTCCAGTCAATAAATGACCCAAAATGAGGTGTAGAGTGCGTGAGCAGGTAACTAAGCGATTCCTTCAGAAACTTGTTCAGGGGGCTTAGGTTGTTAACATACCAAAAGTCCTGACTCCTAAGTGATGAGCGGGGGGGAGGAGGGGGGGGGTAAAGGTACGAATTTTGGGTTTTTCGCTTATATCTCGAAAACGGTGCATCGGAGAGAAATATTTTTAGATAATAAAATGGAGTTCTTAAAATTATCTAAAACTTTTATATCATATGTTTTTTTCTAATTCCTAACCGTTTTCGAGCTATACCCTCAGAAAAAGTTGAAATTTACAAAAAAAAATCAATTTACGTCAAAATATTCATAAACATTGCATCATATTGTCTAAACCTATTCATAAACGAAAAGTATGAATAGGAAATAAGTTGTAGATTTTTAAATTCCCTTTTAGAATATATATACATATGCTGATTAATGTCCAACCCGCCTAAAGTTACAGCTATTTTAAAACTTGTATAGCATAACCGAATCGCCAATTATCCGTTTTCATTGCAGTGTCCTGTGTGCCTGAAACTGCAATGAGTACTACTAAGTGTCCTGTGTGCCTTAAGGACGTTTTAAGAGGAAGTGAAGATGTCTCTGAAGTCAAAGAAAAGGGTATACTGGGCCTTGTTAAAGCAAGTAAGGAACGGAAAGACAACAAGCATAAAAGTTTCCGTGATTTGTCATCCCTTTTAATTCACACAAGCTGTCGTAAAAATTACACCCGGACTGACACGATAAAAAAATATGTTAGGGAGGCATCCACATCCAAGGAAGAGACAGGGCCGTCTAAGCTCCGGTCTTCAGTTCCTAAATTAAATTTTAAGAGTAATTGTTTGTTCTGTGGGCTTTGCGCAAAAGAAGAAACAAAAAAGCCTTTGGCGAAACCGAAAATTGTGCATTCAGTTGAGACTTTAACTGTTCAAAATCGAATCAGGGAGGTATGTTCTATGAGGAAGGATACCTTGCTTCCTTTGCTTGAGATGAAAACTAACTTCATCTCCTTACTGGAGATAAAGCTGCAGGAGAAAGGGATACATACTCTTCAGGCTACCGATGACGCTGACATCCTAATCGTGAAGACTGCTGTTGAACAATCCACTCACAACTCTGTGGCTGTCGTTGGTGAGGATGTAGACCTTGCTGTCCTGTTGATTGCTTCCACTCCTGCGACCCGAGATATCTTTATGCTGAAACCCGGACAAGGGAAAACCAAAACAATAGTACTGTCCACCCAAGAGATGCAGCACCGTAGATTTGAACACATCCTGTTCCTTCATTCATTTACCGGATGCGACACAACTTCTGCTACTTTCAGGAGAAGCAAGGTGGGCTTCTTTAAATTGTACTTGGAGTCAGAAATCATCCAGCAAGCAGCAATGACATTTTCTAACCCCTCCTCTACTTACGACCAGGTTGAAAAGGCTGGGGAGATGTGCTTTCTGAAGTGGTATAAGGCGCCAAAAAAACAAACCTCCCTTAACCAGTACCGCTTCCAATCGTTTACGAGGTCAGTGGCAAATATGAAGCCTGAAATCAGCTCCTTACCTCCAACAGAGAATGCAGCTAAACAGCACTCTCGGCGAACCTACCACCAAGTGCAGCAGTGGCTCGGTAATGAGCTGCCCCCTCAAGATTGGGGGTGGAAACGTGTAGGAGACACCCTGGTGGCAATTACAATGGAAAATCTACCAGCACCAGAGGTTCTTCTGAAAACTATATTTTGCCGCTGCACCAAGGATTGTGTAATTGGAAAATGTGGCTGCTGAAAAGCGATGCTCACCTGTTCTGCAGCGTGCCTCCACTGTCAAGGAAAGTGCCTGAACAGTGTGCCTGTTGACGATGAGGACGATGAAGACGATGTAGAGCCCATTCAGCAAGAGCCACCCGCTACTGAGGAAGAAGATGCCATGGAAGAACAATCATTGCCTGGGCCCTCAAGTTCAAAGAGGATGAAAATTTGATTACTTTTAAAGTTGAGAGTAAAACATTAGGAATATATTGAGAACAATGGGGTTTACAATTGTTATTGTTTTGGTGTAACGGAACTATCTGTAGAATAAAGTGTGAAATTTGTCATCATCATTATTTTTTCTACTTTATTTAATAAGTTGCTTATAAGTGGCCATATATGTTATTAGATGAATGAACAAAGGTTGTGGGTTAAGAATATGATATACAAACTAATTTTCTGAAAATTGCAAAATGCTATACAAGTTTTAAACTGTAACTTTAGGCGGGTTGGACATTAATCAGCATATGTATATATATTCTAAAAGGGAATTTAAAAATCTACAACTTCTTTCCTATTCATACTTTTCGTTTATGAATAGGTTTAGACAATATGATACAATGTTTATGAATATTTTGACGTAAATTAATTTTTTTTTGTAAATTTCAACTTTTTCCGAGGGTATAGCTCGAAAACGGTTAGGAATTAGAAAAAAACATATGATATAAAAGTTTTAGATAATTTTAAGAACTCTATTTTATTATCTAAAAATATTTCTCTCCGATACACCGTTTTCGAGATATAAGCGAAAAACCCAAAATTCGAACATTTACCCCCCCTCCTCCCCCCGCTCATCACCTAGGAGTCAGGACTTTTGGTATGTTAACAACCTAAGCCCCCTAAACAAGTTTCTGAAGGAATCGTTTAGTTACCTGCTCACGCACTCTACACCTCATTCCTTGACTGGACTAAAAAGGGGTCCAGAGAGTTCGGGGACATCCTGTATTATACAGGGTGATCAACTCAAGATGGCTACCATTGGGATCTCGGAAACTATAAAAAGTTACAACAAACTTTAAATGGGGACCTTCCCTACTTTTTCCCTTGCATTAAAATACAATATTAAAATTTCCAAAAACTCCGCCATTTTTCCAATATGGTGGCTAACTTAATTTTTTCAAATGGAAACCCCTATTTTTTATGTTGAATTTCGATTGGGGACACAAATTTAGGACATTTTTATTCTTTTGTATTTTTTCCTAAACCCAACCGTTTATGAGATACAGCCTCTCAAACATTTTCTATTTTATGTGATTTTTTTTAATTGGTCCACCATTGGGATCTCAGAAAGCATTAATTTGACAGCAAACTTTAAATGGGGAACCTTTTCTTGATTTATAAGAAATTTAACTTAACCGTTTAACCGCTAGGAGCGCTGAAAGTTTCAGAAACTATTATTTCAACTTTATTTCAACGTTTTTTATTAGAGGCTCGTTTTACAATTTAGGCTATATGCAAACAATAAAAATTAACTCAAAGGGCAATATTATGTACAATGGAATGTTAAAAAGCTGTTGCAATTTGACAAATTTTATACAAAAAACGTAGGTACTTAAATTCTTACACAATACACAGTGGTTGTGTTAGCGATTTTTAACAGTTTTAACTTTATTACTTTATTGTCTTAGATAGGCATATTAAATACAATAAACAAATTTTTAAGGATGCTTTTAACTATCTTTATTTCTGAACCATCGCAAAGAAGCCTCTAATATTCATAATCATCATAATATTCACAGGACTTCGGCCAGGAGGGGGGCCCACAGAAAAGTTGGCCTAGGGCCCCAACCTTCGTAAATCCACCACTGGTTACAAACAAACTTCCAGCGGGAAAGTTGTAGCCAATGAATTGATCTAAACTTTTTAATTCGCCGATTTGTGATAAACTGATTACATCATTATGAAATCGTTTTTAAATGAGCGTGAGGCTGTGACGCGCCTCCACTCCCAGAGTACTGTTGTTTGATACTGGAATAATTACATTCTTATCCATTATGTTTATGTACATATTGTAATTTTAAGGTAATATAGTAAATCACTTGTCCCCAGGTAATTATGCCAGCTAGAAAAAAAGTACCGTAAGCATTTTATTTTAACATAAACTAATTATAATTTATAATTAAAATTTGATATTATTGAAGTGGACACAAAAAGTTAAGTTGGAGGTTAACGTTTAAAAAATAATATCATTATTACGTACATTCAAAGAAATAAAATTAGAAATCAATGTTGGAAAAAGAAAATCGTAATTACGTAAAAAAAACGACTTTCATATTTAATTAGAATTACTTTATAACAAAGAAATATGCTGTCTTTTATTTAATTTGTCATTGTTGTCTAATTTGCGGAGTACAACTTGAATGTTTCTTTGACTGAAGCCACTTTTTAACTTTTTTATCCTCGCTCCTTTTTGAAACTATATCTTTATTTACGTGTCTAATTCTTATAAGTCTTTTCTTCCATGTTTTAGTGATATTTTTTTCTTTTGAAAAAGAATTTCCTTCTCACTTATTGTTATTTTCCACTCTCCAGAAGGTACTGTAAGCTTGCCAAAAGATAGGGTTTCGATCCAAGACTTGTTATTATCGTCAATATCTATATCAATATCTCTTGACATTTTTGTTAATTTTATTATTTTAGTTTTAGTTCTTATTTTATGTGCAACTGGTACTGTACCTGTGTAAAGTTTCTATGTAAGGTGCAGGCCCTACATAAACCAAGCAGAATGATTTAATGTTCTACTGTACGTAGGTATTCTACTACCATAACTGCACCCTTCGTAGAACAAAATGTGTTATAGTATAGTAATATAGTGTAGTGTCGTAGTGTAAAAATGTCGTATAGATGAAGTCGTAAAATAACAGAATTAATCTGAAATTATGAGTTGTTATGCCGTAGCTACTTGTCAAAATTACTTTCGAAAGATTTGAAAGTTAGGATTAAACATTGTGTACCATATATTTCCGAAGGATGCGGATCTATGTAAAGAATGGTTAGTAAAATGTGAACAGGGAGATAACGTAAAATGTGACCAAGCACGCATTTGTAGCGATCATTTCAGTTTTTCTGATTATGAAGATGACTTAACGAATTTTAAAGTCATCTGCAGTCCCTTCATTAAAACTGCCTAACAGGCAGGGGCGGATACAGGATTTTATTTTAGGAGCTGTCATAAGAATTCAAAACAACATTACCAAGAATTTAATGACAACGGGTCTGGGGAATTAAAAAATATGTATAAACTCTATGGAATAGTTTTTTAAAGCAATTCTAGGCCATAAATATTTTCTTGAAAATGCAAGAGTTTCTTGCAGATTAAAGAATACAATAAACCATAATTATTGAAGAGTTAACAGGAACGGTACTAAAATCATAACTCCACAACACGATCAACGATCATTAAATCCACTTTGTTTCACTAAATTTAAAACAACATAACACAAGCCCTCACTTATTGAAGTCATACAACTCCATACAGCGCAGCGGCGCGTTCGGTAAACAGTTTTAGCCCTACCAATAGAGATTGTTTCTTGTTATTGAATTTCAGCAAGCGACATCCACCATGGCTTTAAGGGTAGCACGTAGGTGTATAACATACAAAAACTATCAGACAAGGAAATTTTTGCTCATTTTTTATAAACAAAAATAATAATAAATTTGAACTTTTGGGTTGTTTGTTGATATTATACAAATTTATGCAATGATCACAATACTTCCAACAAAACATTTGTAGAGAATTAAACATCCACAAAATGATTTTTGAAAACCTCGATTGGGTCATTTCTCACCAAGAAAAGTCGGAAAACGCTTAAAATTACTATTTTTCAAAAGTTCATATCTTTGTTAATTTACAATATTGAGGGCAGATCTTATGGAAATTTAGTATGTGTACTTCAGACAGGTGGAAGATTCAATTTGTCGCATTAATTGTTTTTGCACAATTGCAGTATAAACAATTTAGGCCATTATCTTGCATAATGCGGAGGAGAAGAGAACGGCAGGCTGCGCGCATCAAACTGCTGTTTCCGTCACTACCACCTTCTGGCAAATTTACCATCGCCGTCGGCTCCAAATTTACGCGTTTTGCTATATGTTCTGAAGCATTTTTATTATACTTTATCAACCTTATTAAAAAATCGCAGATATACGAATTGTAGATTTTAAGTCTACTTTCAGAATCCGTTTGGTAAATTTAAAGCGGGCCACTCAGGTTAATTGGGCGCATTATGCAAGATAATAATGGCCTACATTGTTTATACTGCAATTGTGCAAAAACTATTAACCCTGCAGTAGGCGCGCGGGCTACAGTTGTAGCCCAGTGTTTTTGTTTACATCGCCATGCGTTTCTGGAATATGGTGGAGGGGGTAGCTGCCCTTTGTCATCCCCTCTGCCAACTCAGTGTGCGGATAGCCTCGAAAGACTGTGCGTGTGAGTGTCGTTCGCCGTTGAATTTGTTTGGGTGTAATGAGTGGTCAAGAACATCATTATTTGTCTAACACCAATATTTTGGATGAACTTTATCGTGATCTCTGATCAGATGATGAAGATGAAGTGGAAAATGACAGTGACGATGGGGAAAGTGACCATGTGGAGGAACAAAATATTTTATCCGACACGGAGGACGTCGGGACCGAAGAAAACCTTTTTCATGAGTCACAAGGCGATCTGATGTCCATTGATGATGACAGTGCGGACGATGAGCCCTTGGCAAATATATATTTTGCTAAGGACAAATTAAAGAACATTATTAAATGGAAAAAGAACTTACCTGCTCGACCAAATGTACGCACAAGGAGGAGAAATATTGTTCTCCATTTACCTGGAACTAAAGGCGAAGCAAAAAATTGCAAAACTGAACTGGAGTGTTTTAACCTTTTTTTTTGGTGATAACATTATAGGATTAATAGTGTTTGGAACAAACAATTACATAAATGTCATTAAAGAACGTTTTTTGCCAGAACGGGACGCAAGACTCACTGATGCCACTGAAATCCGTGCCTTGTTACGCATTTCACTACTTTCAGGTCTTGGGTGGTAATCGCAAGAAAACAAAAAATATGTGGGACAACTCGCGTGGTACTGGTGTGGAACTTTGATACTTAGCCATGAGTGAAAAAAGGTTTCGATTTTTAATGAGATGCCTACGTTTTGATGACATCAGGGATCGTCACCAGAGGAGAGAATTAGACCGTCTTGGCTCCTGTTAGGGAGTTTTTTGAACTAATGGTTCAAAATTTTCAAAGATATTTCACCCCCAGTGAGTTCTGCACCATTGAAGAACAATTGCTGAAATTTCGTGGTCGTTGTCCTTTTAGGATGTATATACCCAGTAAACCTGGGAAATATGGTCTGAAAGTGTTTGCCCTAGTTTGTGCTAAATCAATGTACTGCATCAATCTAGAAGTTTACTTTCGTACTCAGCCTGAGGGACCGTATAAACTTTCTACGTCTTCTGAAGAAGTGACAATTCATTTGGTTGAGCCAATATCTGGTACAAACAGAAATTTGACCTCAAACAACTCGTTCACATCAGTGCCCTTGGCAGAAGGCTTCTCCAATAAAAACAGCTGGCACTGGTATGCACTATCAGAAGTAACCGAGTTGGAATACCTTTTGAAATGAAAGCAAACAGAGAGAGAGAGCCGTCCATTCATCTATGTTTGCCCATCATAAAGAAAAAACTCTTGTGTCTTACTGCACAAAACCTAAAAAAGTAGTTATACTACTTTTGACTATGCACGATGACCACAAGATTGACGAAACCACAGGTGATTTGCAAAAACCTGATATTGTCACCTTCTACAACCACACAAAAATTGGAGTTGACGTTTTGGATCAAATGTGCGACAAATACGATGTATCAAGAAACACTAAGTGATGGCCAATGGTTGTATTTTTTGATTTACTAAACATTGGCACCATTAATGCTTTAAAGGTGTACAATGGCAACAAAAGTGAAGGGTCTCCGATGCCAAGAAGTGAGTTCATCTCAAATGTTACCTGGGAACTTATTGTCCCTAAAATAAGAGAAAGGGTTGACATTCCTGGTCTGCCAGTTGAGCTGAAACGAAGGGCACGAAAACTCCTTGGAATAGAAGATCCCCAGCTAGAACGCCTTCCTACAGACAATAAAGTTGGTCACTGCTACTGGTGCGGAAGGGAGAGGGACAGGTCAACGTGGAAATGCTGCAACAAATGTGGACGCAAGATTTGCCCTGAACATTCCCTGCTAGTGTGCGACATGTGTAATGATAACGAGTGAAGTCTAGGACAAAGGTACATGCAATTCCATTTATGTTAGTGCATTATTGTTTTTTACTATTTACCTAAAAATGTACTTTTTTTTCTTACAACCATTTATTATAGATCCAAATGTATAAAAAACAGTTTTTTTTACTCCAATGTAAATTTAATAAGTGCATTATCAAAATTAACAACTTTATTTTATATGTCATTAAGAAGTTTTTTTTTTGTTTTGTGCCATTTAAGTTAGAAGTTTTTCATGGTGTAAAAACCTAAAATGCAAGAATAATTTTTTTGTAATAAATTTTCTTTTCTAGTACCTTTTTTAATTTATTTTTATGAAAACAACCCCTTCACCAACTTATATTAAGAATAGGATATGTAAAAATTGTATAGATTAGATTAGATTAGATTATATTGGGGTGGATTCCTCCTTGGAGAAGGCCTCCTTACATGTCAACCTTTGGTTTATTGTGCCCCCTGTGTACCGCGCATAGCACGTTAGAAGCCTGTATCCCTTGTGAGGTCCAGGATTTTCTCCACCAAGTATGTGTCTTCTTCGTCTCCTGGTTGCTGGATTCCAAAGAGCCTCCTCCTCCTACGCTCCAAGATCTCGCACTCAAAATGACGTGGCTTGCTGACTCTTCTGCCTGATTACAAAGCCGACAGCGTTGGTCACCTTCAAGGATTCCCACTGTTGGTAAGTGTTTCCTGAACTGGCCATGTCCAGTAATGAGTTCTACAACTCTTTTGAGTTGTGGTCGGTTTAACTTGATTAGGGATTTAGTAAGCTTGGCGTTTGGTCCTTTGATCAGTCGTTTATTCTGAATGTGCCCAGGTAATCTACACACCATCTCTGGCGTTGCTCTTCCCTGGCCCAGTTTTTTACTGCGCTCTTGGCCAAGCTACGGCTAATGCAGCACATTGGTTCTGGCCCCGTGAATGGTGTAGATGCTCCTTTCTTTGCAAGAGCATCTGCCAACTTATTTCCTGGAATGCCACGGTGTCCTGGCACCCATCTCAATTCCACCATGTTTAATGTGGAGAGTCTGACTAGTGTTGAGAGGCACTCCTTCACCAGTTTGGATGTGACTTGTACTGAGTCCAGCGCTTTAAGTGCTGCTTGACTATCAGAAAGTATTAGGATATGTCTGTTCCTGTATCCATTCGACAATCCTAAGTGGGCGCAAGCAGTAATTGCTAAGATTTCTGCTTGGAAGACTGTGCAGAACGTCCCAAGACTTGCACTAATGTTCGTCCTTGGTGAAGCGCTGTATACGCCATAGCCAGAATTGCTGCCCATCAAAGACCCGTCTGTGTACCAGACTAGAGTTCCTGTAGCAGATCCCGGTTTGATGTTTCCTTCCCAGTCTTCTCAGGTTCCGAGGGTTACTGCAAAGGGTCTATAAAAAACGTATTCGGTGTGCATTGCATCAGTCACCATGTCTAACACCGAGTTTTTAAGTACGGTGTTCACAATGTCGGAATGTCCTGCTCCTGGCATGCCCCTCCGCCATTCGTTCACACTTATTAGTCTATATGCCGACTTCCTTGCCTCCGACATTATGTGAATGTCTAGAGGTGGAAGTCCAAGGTGCACCTCCAAAGTTGCTGTATGTAGGGCTACTTCTGAAAGCTCCAGTTATACATAAGCATGCAAGTCGTTGTAGACCAGTTAGCTTGATACCAGCAGCAGTTTGGCATGATTTCTTCCACCAAACCACCGCTCCATATGTAATCTGGGGTCTAATCACAGATTCATACAGCCAGAGCCATATGAGGTTTGAGACCCCAGGTAGTTCCAATAAAGCGTCTGGTTGCCAGTAGCGCCCATTTTGCCTTAAGAATCAGATTGTGCAGGTGTGCATTCCATGTCAGCTTTTGATCAAGAATTACCCAAGATACTTTACTGACGCGGAGATATTCAACCGGGTGTTGTCCATGGATAGATATCCTCTCCAGGGCTGTTAAGTTCCTTTTCCTTGTAAAGGGAACTATAGTGGTTTTGTTAGGATTGACGTTGAGGCCTTCCCTTGCACACCATGTTTTAACACGTCTCAGATCTCTATTTATGATATCCGAGACAGTGTCATCATTTTTATCAATAACCAAGATTGCTATGTCATCTGCATAGCCTTGGATGTATGTTCCTGACTGGCTAATTTCTGTAATGAGACCGTCGACCAGCAAGCTCCACAGCAGAGGTGAAAGAACTCCTCCCTGTGGACACCCTTTTGTAGCCGTGACCTCAATCAGTTCACCAAGTAGGGAGCTTTGTATGCGAATGCTTCGTAGCATGGAAAGCACCCAAGGCGTATTAAAGAATGTGTGTGCATGCGCAGCTTCTCCCTCCACTCCAGCCTACCCGTGACGTAGAGTGCTACAGTCGGAGCTCCAGTCTAGACTTCTTCCCCGTATTTACCGCCGAAACCTGTACGACCTTCAAGCTTTTTTGAAGTCAAATTATGTTATTAATTATAGGCAAAATAGTGTATTCACGGTATATAGAATACTAACGGTAGGGTTCACGAGTGGATGCGCAGTAACTCGTGACGTCATCGGGACCCACTTTCTCATAAGCTCCATAAGCTTATCATGTAAAAATTGAAGAGCCTTATGTAAAAATTTAATAACTTTAAAAATATTTAACCGATTTTAATAAAACTTGAACCACACATAGAAAACATGTCTTTAATAATAATATAAAAAATCAAATTGTTACAACAAATTTTAATACCTTTACTGATTAGGCTTATAAAAATTGCTTTCCGATATCTTTATTCGGTGAAAAATTTGTTCATGTCTTCAGTAAAAATTGAATAACTTTAAAAATATTTAACCGATTTTAATAAAATTTGAACCACATATAGAAAACATATCTATAATAACAATTTAATAAAATCAGGTTGTTAGAACAAATTTTAATACCTTTACTGATTAGGCCTATAAAAATTACTTTCCGAATCTTTATTCGGTGAAAAATTGTTTGTTCACGTCTTCAGTAAAAATTGAATAACTTTAAAAATATTTAACCGATTTTAATAAAATTTGAACCACATTATAACATTTTGATCCAGTTGGGATATAACAAATTCACAAAAAGTTGAAGGGTCCTGGTAAACTAACTTAAAAGATTGTGAAAAAGTAGGCCTAGGCTTAATGTTGACAAGATAGTCTAAATTTAACCTCAAATTCGATCTAGACAAAATAATTTTAAAACAAGTAAATTCACTTCAGGAAATAGTAGATAATAAAGAAATAACGATAAACACTCATATTATAACTAAGTATCACTTAACTTACCGGTACCTTTTTATATACAAATCAAGTTTAATTTGCCTAGCCTAAGCCTAACTACGTATTCAAAATGTTTCACATTTCGAAATAAGTAGTAGCGTATGTATTGTTTGTGTAATATAAGTTGTAATAGAGTTGAATTTCAAAAGCAATGTATAGTTTATTAAACAAAGTGTTGTAGAGTTGAGGAAGTGTTAGGCCAAACAAAGTAAGGTTATTGGTGAGTGTGCTGCGAAATAAAAGTTGCATAACTGCTAACCAGAGATAATATCTGCTAACTGAATACAACGACCGTAGATACATTGATGACAGCTGTTTTACAATTGTGTTCTGTGGTGAATAAAGATACAATTATATTGATTTATAAAAGCAAATAATTACGTATTTCGGACAAATTAAGACTAATAAAGGTTAAATATTATTATAAACATTGTAAAAACATAAATATCTCCGATAAAAACAATAAAAATAAACTTTTAATATATTTTGTGTATGTGACCAGAAACACCTGCCACTTACGGGACCAAGTAGTGAAAACAATTGTTAAAGATAATTGCAACGGCACTGTCTGTAGAAGCCGGGATAGTTGAACTGAAAATTGGTACTCCAGCTTTAAAACCTTATACTGTTCAGACGTACCGGTACTTAACAAACTTATAAATAATTTCATGTGAAATAAGTTAAAATATACATTTAGAAAGATAAATGGAAGAATATATAGATAAAATACCATCAAGATAAGAGACAATTATAAAATTTGCATAACTAATAATTGGTAAAGTACCAAATCGAATTGAACTTCTGAAGAGGTAATATCCACCTAAATTCATTATCCATTATAGACCAGTGGTTTTTATTTAAAGAGAACAAACAATAGTTAACTAATCCAGTTTTGTAAATATTTAAAGAACTTGAATCATTTTAACATTTTGTAATATAACATTCCCTAGTTTTAGATATTTTATTTGGTATAGACTTAAATTTTATATTTCTGATTGTACATTTAATAGGCCAGGATCCTTTCAACCCGAGAAATAGAGTCATGATTTGTCACTTGTAAATATATTTATTAATTTTGTTAGAATATAATCTTGTGATTACATATTTTATGTGCTCTATAAAATTATAAAAATTGTAACTTAAATCTGAACATTGCCTACAGAGCTTTAAAAGAACCAGCAACATTTTTGCATGTAATAAAGGAACATTGTGAAACCAAGACCTAGTCATTGATTTCTTTTAAATAGGCCTAGCTTATTGAATATTTTCATTGGAAGTTGTCTAACTTTACAAAGAGAGTTTTGAACTTTTCTATTTTATAATTGCCTTCACAACTTGTGGCTGATTTAGAAAATAATTTTCATAAAATAAAGAAAGGCATTTTTATTTTATTATTGACGCCCAACAAGTGGGGCTTTTCAAATTATAACAAATAATTATAACATGTAGAAAACATATCTATAATAACAATTTAAGACAATCAGGTTGTTAGAACAAATTTTAATACCTTTACTGACTAGGCCTATAAAAATTACTATTTAAAATTCGACAAATGGTGAACAATATATTTTTATTTTGAATTATTTGACATTTATTTTAATTGTGTATTGGGATAGGAATATAATAAATTATAGAGAATTTTATTGTGAATCCAAATATTTTTTAATATTTAAAATCGAATGTATATTTCAAACGATATATACATTTTTTAAATGTATTGTAAAATTTTGTTTACAAAGTATATATAGTACTACGTTTTCGATAGGTATTAAAAATTTAATAATAATAATTTATAAATCAAATAATTTATCATATCTTGATGATTTTTTTCACAGAATGTGTATAATAATTTACTCTGTTAATACGACTGCAATCAATAATAAACTACTGATTTTCATTTCTCTTTTACATGTCAACTATTTCATCCATTTACTTCCCGATTGAAGGTTTTGCTAGTGTACAATTAGGATTGTAAGTGTGTTATGAGTTAAATATCTAAGGTTAATTAAATATTGTCATTCAACTGCATGTTCATTGTTTATTTGGATTCAAATAATGCCGCAAACAAAATAAAATAAAAACTAAATACGTACGAGTATTAGCACTAGACTACTAGCTATAAGTAGACTATTAAATTCTAGTAATCTAAAATCAGAGTTTAATGTGTAAAATAATCAGAGATTATTAGCCAATACACATTCTGTGAAATATCATCAAGATTATGATAAATTATTTGATTTATAAATTATTATTATTAAATTTTTAGGTACCTATCGAAAACGTGTAGATATACTTTGTAAACAAAATTTTACAATACGCTTTTTTAAAATATTGTACATTCTTTTGATATATATGTAACTTACCGGTATTCGATTTTAAATATTAAAAAAGATTTGGATTCACAATAAAATTCTCTATAACTTATTATATTCCTATCCCAATACACAATTAAAATAAATGTCAAATAATTCAAAATAAAAAAAAATATTGTTCACCATTTTTGTCGAATTTGAAATAGTAATTTTTATAGGCCTAATCAGTAAAGGTATTAAAATGTGTTCTAACAAGCTGATTTTCTTAAATTGTTATTATAGATATGTTTTCTATGTGTGGTTAAAATTTTATTAAAATCGGTTAAATATTTTTAAAGTTATTACGTTTTTACATAAGGCTCTTCAATTTTTACATGATAAGCTTATGGAGCTTATGAGAAAGTGGGTCCCGTTGACGTCACGAGTTACTGCGCATCCACTCGTGAACCCTACCGTTAGTATTCTATATACCGTGAGTGTATTATTGTAATAACATTACTTATAATTAATAACCATTAATTATAATGCCTTTTTGTGCCGTGTTTGGCAGCGGTAACTCAAACAAAAAAGATAGCTTTTTACGAGTAAGGTTTCATTGATTCCCAAAAAATGTTGATCTACGAAATAAAAACTTCCACTATCCCTGATTAACATAGGCTATAATTCATTTTAATAAAAACATTTTGTATTTCAATATTTGTAAATTTAGTCGGAAAAAATCTTAGGTTAGACCTAGAATGATGAGCCAACACATGTATTTACATGCATTACCACAGCGACCAATTGAATAAAATAACAGATAAACGACTGTTTGTTCCAATATTTCCATTAACAGCTGATTTCATACTTTGAAGCGATTATTTGTATTTTTAACTTTTAGGTTATGTTTTTATTAAAGTGTAGACCTGAGCCTTGCTGGTTCTTTTAACCTTTATTATAACTGCTGTTATAAAATATACAGACAATTTTATTTGAACATTTAACATTATTTACCATCTTAGCTTTAGGGTTATTATGAATCCTAAACAATTTTATTATAAAGAAAACATAAAATGATTATGTGTTGGAAGGTGCTAACGAGGTTGGCGTGCGGAGCACGCAAGGGTTTTTCCTATATTTGTAAATTTTGGATTTATAACTAAAAAAATTTGTAGTATTTTTCTACAACCCTTACTTTTGAAACTTTGGTTTACCAATTAGGTTTTTTTTTTTTTGAAGCGCAAAAATAGTTAGAGAAACTTGTTTAAATATTTTGTTTACATGGCAATGTTCTCCATACTTTCCTGAACAATAAAATTTATAATAGTGTATACTTTACTTGAATAGGATACTATATCTATCTAATTGATAATGACAAGTGTACAAGCAGTAAAAAAGTTCCTGACGCTTAGACTGTTAAAACATATATTTTTAGAGTATTAAAATTGTTTTATGTTCAAAGTGGACAGAATTTATGTCGTTGCTGAAATGCGGTTGTATGTTATTAAATAATTTTATCTACGACCATTGCAATAAACACCAATAACGCTATTACAAGTAACATCAGAAAGAGGTACATTACAAACCAAAAGCCAACCCGATTAGTTAGGTATCTTTACCTAACAGGAGTCACTTTACATAATAGGCTCTATACCAATGAGAGCTCGTCATTTGACGGAAGTAGAGTTGTAATAAAAATAACGCTATTCGTACATCAGCTGATTGTACCCATACGTTCCGGATGTTAGTGTGTTATTGTAACTAACCTCAAACGTGAGTTGACGCATTCCGCAAACATGAGTGATAGTGATGAATTTTTTAGTATGGTTATGAGTAAAAGGAATGTTAATTTCACTCCTGTTAAAAGGGTATCAAATTGAAGAATTATTACACACTTCTTATTTTTTTACACCCTGTATTTTTTGGTCGTAGATAAAGTAGTGTACGCAACGATTGTATTCAGCCTTTAAGCCACTCGTGAGATATTTAGAACACTCGCTTCGCTCGTGTTCCAACTTACATCTCACTCGTGGCTTAAAGGCCTTCATAATACAATCGTTGCGTAAACTACTATTAAAGAGTAACAAAAATAAAATATTGGTGGTACAAATTATTTTATTTATTTGATGTATAACTCTTTTTAAAAATATATATAACCCTAAAATATGCTAAATTACAATTACAATTTAAAAAAATAATTACAAAATTATTTTAGTACAGTAAAAAAAAAATATTTGTTAGTAGTCAAATTTACGATACATAAGTAATCCCGTGACAAAATTTTGACATAAGTAATCTAGGGTTACTAGTGAAATAAAACTCAATGTTGTATTCACCACGACTTTTTATTTATCACCTAGACTACTATTTTTTAATTATTTCATTGATAGTTAGTTTATATTAATTTTTATTTATTATTTATCTTTGGGCAGGCCAACTAAACAATCACAATTTTAGATATTTAAAATTTTTGTAAAGTAAATTTAGTAGCCTACTAGTAATAGTAGGCCTAGTAAACATAACAAAACCAATAAACTTTAAAAATCACCATCTTATTGATGGTAAAATTGTTACCCTATAGAGCTACTTAAATTTAACAACTCTTTAAAAACTCATATTTATACATTAAACAAAATTTACCTGTTCACAACAATGTGAATAATAAATAACAAAGAGAAATGAGAACTAATAACAAATTAGAAGCGAGTAACTATGGTTCCGATTACAATCTTATTATGTAGGACAGCTATAAATTTCATAAAAAAAAAACTGATGTCAGTATATACTACATTTTATTCTCTACATTTCTGTCTTTGTATGCCTCCCGAAAGTAATAGTAAAAAACTTCCTCACTTAGGGTAGTTTTTATGTCAATCAAACCCGTATATTAGATTTAGGTCAAAATTATACGCCTAGAAATATTTGACCATGGACATAGATCATTTTAATGCTCACTTTATTACCTTTCCATCGATACGAAAAACATAATTTTTAGACAACCAAAGTATTTAATTCGCAGTTTGAGCAAAAGCTTATAATTGCACTCGGAACTACTGGTTCAGTATGTAGCACGTGACGTAGCTGCGCGGGCCGGACGAGTTTACGCTCCTCGATGCACACACCTTCTTTAATACGCCTTGGAGTGCACCCACCTTGTTATGAACGGGTCCACATCTCGCTCTTGCAGTTTCCGCACTATTGAGTCAAATGAAGTATTGTCGAATGCGCCTTCTATGTCCAAGAAAGCGCACAGGGCTATTTCCTTCCTTTCCAGGGTATCCTCGATTCTGCCCACCAGACTGTGTAGAGCAGTTTCACAAGATTTTCCCGGTTGGTAGGCGTGTTGATTTCGATGAAGAGGTACCTCAGAGAGCACCCCTTTTCTCAAGTATCTTTCCACTAGCCTTTCCACTGTTTTTAAGAGAAACGAGGATAAGCTGATAGGTCGATAAGCTTTGGCATCAGAATAATTTGTTCTGCTGCGCTTAGGAATGAATGTTACTCTGCTAGCTCTCCACGCCTGTGGAATGTAGCCATAGGCTACACTGGCTCTAGATAGCTTGCAGATCCACTGAATCAGGGAGTCTGGTCCTTCCTGCAATAATGCCGGATAGATTCCGTCTCCGCCAGGTGATTTAAATGGGCTGAATTTGTTTATCGCCCATTTTAGTTTAGAAATAGTGACAATGCTTCTGGAAAGTTTCCAATCAGCCCGGGATGCCCTCGGCCAAGAGCTATCCCCAGCTTGACTCCGACTACCGTCTGCAGTGTCACTATTTATGCATCCAGGGAAGTGAGTTTCAAGTAGTACCTTGAGCGTCTCTTCCGCTGTATTAGTGTAACCTCCTGTCAGCTTCCTTAAGGTGCCCACAGGATTATGAGGTTTTGAAGCCATTACTTGTTGCAGTCTAGCTGCCTCCTTTTGGCTATTCACTTTGTTGGTGAATGCCTTCCAGGAATCAAGTTTGGCTTGCCTAATAGCTTTGCTGTATGATGTAAGAGCTAGATGGTACTCCCTCCAATCACCGCTCCGCTTGGAGGCATTAAACAGCCTTCTTAATTGTTTCCTTCTGCGACCAAGGTCCGGAGACCACCATCTGGTATTAGATCTACCAGTTTTAGATCGCAGAGGGCAGTTATCCAGATAGCAGTCCATTATGGCCTCCTGAAGTGAGGAGGCCACTCGGTCCACGTCTGGAAAGGTTGCAATCGCCCCCGTCATGGAGCCGAGTACCGCCGACAGCTGATCTGAATAGGACCCCCCCGTCGGTAGCCCTCGGATCCCTAAATAGTGCTTTTGTGTTGTATGTTTCTAGTTGAAACATTATGTACTTGTGATCTGACAGGGAGGCTTCTGTTGACACGTGCCAGTCCCTAATCAGATGTGCTGTATTTTCTGTACAAAAGGTAATGTCTATGACCTCACTCCTGATTTTATTGGAGAAGGTCGGTGTATCGCCTACATTAACAATTTGTAAGTTATTAGACAAGAGAAAATCTAGTAATGACTCACCCCTTGTATTGGTGTCAGTGCTGCCCCATCCTAGATGGTGATGCGCGTTAGTGTCGCACCCCACCAGAAGCTGCTGCCTTCTGACAGTTGAAGCCTCCACCAGGAGTTCCAGGTCTCTAGATAGAAGAGGTGTACTGGCATCGTATGGCAGGTAAGCGGAGCTCAAAATTAGGCCCTGTTTGTCCTTCCCATTCTGCCAGTGGATTATCACTGTAGTGGTGTCTCTGGAACAAAAATCAATTAAAGGCAAGCATTGTACTCCCGACCTTGCAAGAATGCAGGTTCGGTTGTTGTTAATCGAGTTACAAAAAATAAGCTTACCTTCGGCATCTCCCAGTCCTGCGATCCGACCTCGATGGAGCCAAGGCTCCTGGATCAGCGCCAGGTCGATGTGTTTTTGCCGGAATGTTTGGCAGAAGGAGGCCGAAGCCGCCTTACTGTGGTGAAGGTTTATCTGCAGGACTTTCAGCATTGTCTCTTCCTGACAACAAGACAAGAGAGACTTGCCACAGTCCTACATGCGCCTTGCATCCTGCTGCCTTGATGGCTGCAAGAGACGAGTCGTCAACCAGGAAGACAAAGGTGCGGCCTTTGGGGTCTTCCTTTGTCGCCAAGGTCTTCCAGTCTTTGACCCTGAAGCTCGGGTTTTGTTTGTCAAGCATATCCCGGATCCTTTCTGGAGTCCCTGCCAGCTTGACAGGTGCTCTGAGGATTACTTTGGTAGCCCGCAGGATATCCTTTCGGTCACCAACGATAAGCTCAACATCCTCGCCCAGAGGTCTAATACTGGAAATGACTTTCGTCAACCAGAGTTTGGTATGAGAATTGGAGCACGAGATAATGAGTGCTCCTTTCTCCATGTACGAGCCTGAGAAGACTGGGTATGAGCTGTCATCCAGACACTCAAACTTGTCCATAATGGCATTTTCTAATGTTGTGCCCTGTTCCTCGGAGAATTTTTCTTCGGGAAAACATTTTGGCACAACTGCCATTTTGATGGAGGAGAGAGCTTCCTTAAACGATGATCCAGGTTACGCCGATATCAATGCACCGTGCTCACCAGATTGTCTAGGTCTCTTCCTCTGTGTTTCAGTGGAAGGGGGAGTTGGAGCATCGGTTCTGAAGCGCTTCTGACCCCCTTCCATGAGTGCGGGAACATTGGCAGCTGTCGAGGCAGCACCTTTGTTCTTGCGCTTATCAAATTTTTTGGGGTCATACTCCCTGCCGTATGGCCTTGAGAGCACATCTCCTATCTGATTTGGACATCCTAGGACGCCTCTGTTCCACATTGAGCAAGACCAACTGCTTGGTAGCGTCCGTCAGCTCACCTAAAAAACCTAGGGTGTCAGGATTTTTCAGGAGGAGGTCTTCGTCCAGCTCAGAGCCCGACTCAACCTCCTCCTTACTAGGATCTACATCCATGTCGGCAGATCTAGAACCCTGCTCGATGGCTGGTTCTCGGCTGTCGACAAAAGAAGCAGATTCGGGTACTTCTGTGTTTTGGAGAAGGTGAGCATGCTCTGAGGTCGCTACCTGTCCTGTGTGACCGGCTGAGTTTCCAGTTGTTGGCTGGTCCTCTGCCGTGTTTTGTTTTTTGTTTTGGATCCATATGGTTCCCACGAGTAGAGCAGGGTAGTAAACGCTGCACAGAACCCGCATGCACGGTAAGGCTAAGTTTCCCTGAGAGGTCGCCTGGTATCTCAGGTATCCCGTTTAATGCACCATTACCCTGGTACCATTCATCCTATCAGCACGGGTGAAAAACCTTCGGATTGGGGATTTTATTTCAGGGTTTACTCCCTTAGATCCGTTGGATTCAGCCTAGACCTTAGTCCAGCGCAGGGTCACCTCGTGCAGGATGCAACTCTTCATTGCATAGGCCCAACTCTTCAGTCGAGTGAGCCAACTCCAACGGTCTTGCGTGCAGATACACCCCTGAGGGCAAGGGAATGAGTGTCACGTCCTTGTGACGCTCACCTCCTCAACCTCTCGACAACCAAGTTAAATAACTTGATCCCACCGCAACGTCCCAAAAAAATTGTATAAAAATAATATTTACTAGTGGACATGGCAATGCTTCGCTATTGCTTGATTTACCTAACCTAAAATTATATTAAGTTTTTGATCCAAATCAGTTGTTGATCAAAATCAGCTGTTCATCAAAATCAGCTGTTTTAAGCTTTTCATATGAACAGCTGTTTTTTGTGCCCTGATAAAATCAAAAGAAATCTTTCTTCTTCTTCCTTAAGATTGACTTTCCATAAGATTAACATGGGAACTTTAAAAGCCACTGGGGCAGAGCCCAAGGGACTTATTCAAAAATGTAAGGCCAGTTTGCAAATCTACGCGACACGCTCTTTCCAATGAGACGTCAATGGATAAAATCGGTTAAGAAATGGCGGAGGAGTTCAACCGACAAAGTTTTATGTAGCGTATTAATTATATAGATAACATAAAACCTATGTGGGCTACAGTTGTAGCCCACGCGCCCTAATGAGTTGTACTCAACGGCGAGCCTACTGCAGGGTTAATACGAGACAAATTTCATCTTCTTTCTGTTTGAAAAACACATGATAAACAATCATTTTCTAAAAAATCTGCCCGTAATATTGTAAATAATTAACAAAGATATGAACTTTTAAAAAATGGTAGGTTTTAAGCGTTTTTCCGACTTTTCTCATTGAAAAATGGTCCAATACGGGTCTATAAAAAACAATTTGTACATTTTTTTGGAAGTATCATGATCCATTCATCATTTTTTATAATATTAACGAAAAACCCCAAAAGTCCTAATTTATTGTAATTTTTGTTTATAAAAAATGCGCAAAAGCGTCTTGCCTGAAAGTTTTTGTATTTTACATACCATTGTGCTACCCTTAAAGTCACTGTTGATGTCGCTTGCTGTTAAATTCAATAACAAAATTAGACATCTTTTTGCTCTATTGGCTGGGCTAAATGCGCTAAGACAATCGACGCAATGTTACAAATTTCACAGACAAGACCTATAGCTGTAGCCCATGAACAGTAAATCAGGGTTTCCTTATATCAAACGAAAATATAGAATTTACACTAAAATCCATACAAATATAAATGTACAAGTATATCGATTAGTACTAGATATATCGATTACAAAATATGCTTCCTCATCAGTTAAAAAACTGTCAAATCCTAAGGGTTTACAGAAAACTTCATATCTAAAAAATTATAAGACGAATGATTGGAAGAAAATGTTAAAAAGTTCAAATCTTGACGAATCCAAAGGTGACCTTATATTCTTTTCAAAACAAGTCTGTCAAACGGTTATGAGCCTTAGAAAAGTGAAAATTCTATGTCTTTTCTTTTTGTTCTCGCGCGGCGTCATCTTTTTAGACAACTACAATTACAAACGATGAATGCAAATATACTTTTTAGAACACATTTGTAAATACAAAAATTAATGTTTAAAATATTTCCTTTATAATCGTTTTTGTTTTGTTGAGATTGGATGATTTATAGTGGGTGAAATATTAAACTCAATCAGACGATACAATAATGCTGCTTGCCACTTGCTCGGCGGGCTGAGACGACAGTATAGTGTTATTTGGCGCTTGTAGGGTTAAATCAAACATATAAATCAGGCCTTAAAAAAAATTTGGGGGGTCATGACCCCCATGACCCTCCCCCTGTATCCGCGCCTGCTAACAGGTGTGTGTCAAGAAATAGACCAGAGTCTGATAACAGGCAAGAACCCATTCGTTTAGATGCAATTGAAGAAATACCGTACAACATTTTAGTCCAAAGAAACCTTGCACACAATTTTCACAAAAAAATGGAACTTGGAAAAACACTGCAGATAGTAATTATTCAAATGAGTGTAGTAATTATAACAAATTTGATCAAGCACAAAATGAAAATCTATCTACTGAAAAAAAGTAGCGTTATTAGAGGCTGAAGTTGAATCTTTGAAAGTAACAAATAAAAATCTGCTTAAGAATATTTAAAAAACTAGTAAATATAATTCCAAAGTGGTAAAGAAAAATAATTCTATAACCACATTAAACATTAAACAACATTAAACATACACAAAACTGTGATCTGGTGAAATTTACATCAAAACTTTTGACTCCATCACAAATCAGATTAATACAAATAAAAGGAAAAATTACACGGTGTTCAGGTGAAGACCTTTCAAAGGCCCTTTTATGATTTGTGTTCTATCCAGGAAATGCTATGACTTTTGGAGAGGAAAACTTGAATTTCCTTTGCCATCTTCAACAACTTTAAGCAGATGGTGTGCAAAGTTTACATGCTTGTCAGGAGTTTTAACAAACGTAATATCACTCATGTCAAAATGTACTAGTAATTTAACTGAAATAGAAAAACTGTGAGTATTATTAAGTTTTGATGAAATGCATATTGACACTAAAGTTGTATATAACATTGAGATGGATAAGATTCTAGGGTCCCCCTCTAAGGTCAAAATTGCTTTATTAAGAGGACTTACAAGCAAGTGGAAACAACCAGTGTTTTTTTTAATTTTGTGGATTAATTAAATTTCAATCCCAGTAATTTCAATCCCATACCATTTTCGATTTGATTGACAAAATAGAAACGATGTATGATGGTTCACGATGTATAGATTGTGTACATACCCCCACTCAAGAACGGAGACCCTGATCTGGTGACTATCAATTATTGACGATCGAGTGCTTTCGTGAACGGTTATCAGCAATGCGCGTCGCCCGTACATGTATAATTTTAAATGTGAACTCGTTTTGTGTTGTTTAAGTGAATCACTAAATGTTAAAAGGGCATCAGTCACTATTTTTGTCATTTTCACTTTTTTACATAGGTATTGTTCAAATACATAAATAAAGCTATCATTTCATGTTAGAAGGGCATCATTCTGAGCTTTCTTTATTGAGTTCCCATTCATCCTATGTTTGTATTTTTTGTTAAACAGGCATCAGTCAGTGACTCATGCCCTTTTAACATTTATCTTTTTTGTGTTGGTAATACATCCTGTACAGCTTTGTTGGTTCCAACATCCAGCTGTTGGTAGTTGAACAGCTGATGGTTGATGTTAAATTAACCTACATTTTCTTCCTTGCAAAACTAGTTTTTTTGGTTATATATCTTGAATATTTAGTATTATTTTCTAAAAGTGATAATGAATGGAAGTGATACTGAGAGTATTATTGAGCAATGTTGTGTAAATAAAAAAAAAAGGAAAAGAAATCTAGAAACATATAAACGAAATCAGATTAAAAGTGCTATAATTAAAGGCCAGAATTATACTAACCATAAAGGAAAGAATGTGGCAGCTAAACAAGTTGGTTATTCTTGTGGGTAAGTAATAATTCCTAGTAACTATTTGACTATGTAAACTATTGATTATGTAAATTAATGTGTTTTATTTAAATACTATGACCACAAACCAAAGCATTTTAACCAATTTTACTATTTTGAAATGCAGGTTAGAATAAATAACATTATACCCCCCCCCTCCCATTCTATCTCATGTTCTTGGTTTACTCATTGATGTTAGGCCTACTATGTTTACCTGTTTGAAGTAATAACTATTTGCTAGTAAACCACTGCTATGTTATCTAAATAGTAACAATTGAATAACAAGTAAAGTTAGGCTAGTTTATTTTTTAATTTATTTTAATTACCGGTATTCAGTATCTTCAAATTACTTTTTATTTTTTAAAAAAATAGGAGATAGTATTATTATTAGGGTTAGTATAACTAGAGATTAATAAGTAAAAAGTACTCTATACTGAAAAAGCAATGATATTGTATCAAGTGTTTCATTTTGTATCATAGCCTATCCACTTTCAAGATAGGATATCTACTTCAAATCCAGGAAGTAAAAGTTTGTAAAACCGGATGTAAATTGGACGTGTTCTTGATTCAATTATAATAATGTGTGCAGTAATTATTAATTTCTTTCTTTGTTGTAGCTGCAAAAGAAATTGTTTGGGAAAATAGGAGAAGAAAATGTCAAGGATACTTTCAATAAATTTTATAAAATATCTGGAAAAAACGAACAGGATTTGTACATTAAAGTATTGATTGATGTTTTGCCAGTAAAGCAAAAGCGACCTCGCAATGATATGAATTCAAGACTAAACTCAGCAAGTTTTAAATACCATTTAATTATTGGTACAGACCCAATTGAGGTATGTATAAAAGCATTTATATAGCAGCGTTTGATATTAGCATCAAAAGAGTAAGGGGAATTAGAGATCTTAAGTTGGCAGGCAATACGCCTGAAGATAAACGAGGAAAGCACATAAGTTTTACCCTTTCTTTAGATACAAAAATCAAAATAAGAAAGCACATTGAAACATTTCTTCTAAAAAACACACATTATTCAGGAAAGAAAATCCAATATCTTAGTGCAGATTTATTAGATATAAAATGCATGTATAATTTATTTAAGGAGAAATATCCTGATATAAAGGTCAGTTACATGTTTTACTACACATACTTCAAGGATAATTTCAACTACAAGTTTGGAAGGCCTCAAGTCGATACCTGCTTTGTTTGTGAGGAACTAAAATGAAAAATTAAGTCCCCTCACTTAAACGAAACAGCAAAACGTGCTGCAGTTGCAGAATTAATAATTCACAAGAGAAGGTGTAACAAATTTCATAGTTCGTTGCAGTATGAAACCAAACAAGGCAGAGAAGAGCCTCAAGTTATTTCCATTGCTTTCGACTATATTCAAATAATATCGCTTCCTAAAGTACAAGTGCAAGAACTGTTTTATTTGAGGCAATTGTCAGTGAACTGCTTTTGCATGTACATAATATTAAGGAAAGTACAAGTCAAATTTTTATATACCATGAGGGAGAAGGTAAGAGAGGCCCGGACGAAATTTGTTCATTTCTCTTTGAATACGGTATTTAAATAACCTTCTTCACCATACACTGAAGTCAGACTTTTTTCAGATAACTGTCCTGGCCAGAACAAGAACCAAACAATTTCCCGTTTTCTTTTAGCTCTGAAAGATTCTGGAAGATTTTAAAAAAATCCAACATTTTTTCCCGGTTCGAGGGCATAGTTACCTTCCGTGCGACAGAGACTTTGGCAATATTAAATGCACACTTCGTAAACACGATAGATTATACAATATCCATGAAATTACAGAACTTATTATAAAAAGTGGGGAAAAGCAGGAAAGTTTACAGTAAAAGAAGTTAACTAAGTTACCGCAAATGATATTTCAAATTACAAAGAATGGTGGGGTACATATTATATAAAATATGCAGTTTCTTAAGAAACATCAGCAAAACCAAGAAATGAAAGAATTCAATTTGGTATTAGTGCACTTTACCATTTTGTGTATGACTCAGAACGACAGGGATACATATATCTGCCTACCCATTCATTAATGGATTCGAAAAACAAACATTTTTTACGAAATCTGCAATAGAAAATGTGAATATCCCACCACAGAATAAAGCATATCCTTCTGGAATAGTTTCCATTAAACAAAACAAATTAAATTACTTTTAGAAAAGATTGTTCGTTACATCCGAGAGGAAGACAAACCATTTTATACCCACTTGTTAAATTGGCCGTCAACATCAGCTGAAGAAGATGACCTGTAATAATATTGTTTGGACGTTTTATATAATACAAACAATTTGGCATCATGTTGTTGGTCATAAATATGTAATAAAAGTTATAAAAAATTTAGTATCTTTGTTTTACTGTTGTTATTAACAACTCATATCACCGATAAATGTTAAAAGGCATCATTCAGCTATATTAAAAATTTTATAAAATATTTAAATCTCTATTTTCTATGTTGAATGAACAGTTTTTAATAGAGGAGTAATTTGATATGAATAAACTGAGGCTAAAACATGTACTCATATTTAATTAAAACAGTTTTTTATTATTTTCCGCAAATTTGATTGTCTTGACTCATTCCCTTTTAATATTTAGCGATTCAAGTGATTTATTGTGTGTTTACGTATTATTTGAGAATGACTGAATGATAGTCGAAGCTCGTCATATAAAGTGGTAATAAACTATATTTCATAAACATTAAGGATTGTTCGGCAGAATCACCTAACAAACAAGGTAATTAATGAATAACAATCCAATTGGGCTATAAGCATAATAAAATGGATTATACAGCAAGTCAATCTAATCTAGCCTACAAATACAGAAATAATAAGCCGAGACTACACAGAATTATTCACAACATAAGATTCAACAAGGTATGTC
>JAGFPH010000096.1:941567-952749 GCA_018207615.1 Philaenus spumarius
ACACAACAACATTATACCCAAATACACCGAAGTATACAGCAAGTCAATCTAATCTAGCCTACAAATACAGAAATAATAAGCTGAGGCTACACAGAATTATTCACAACATAAGATTCAACAAGGTATGTCAACACAACAACATTATACCCAAATACACCGAAGTATACAGCAAGTCAAGCTAATCTAGCCTACAAATACAGAAATAATAAGCTGAGACTACACAGAATTATTCACAACATAAGATTCAACAAGGTATGCCAACACAACAACATTATACCCAAATACATCAATGTCATAATCAGAAATCAATCCAAATCCGCGCAGTACACAAAAACCATGGCTGAAAGGAAATGGTTGTCGAACGAAATTAAATGGTTGTAAAAAGAAAGAACGGACTAATCAAGGCCCTTAAAATTTCAATCCCATACCATTTTTGATTTGATTGACAAAATAGAAACTATTCCTGTGGTTCACGATGTATAGATTGTGTACATACCCCCACTCAAGAACGGAGACCCTGATGATCTGGTGACTATCAATTATTGATGATCGAGTGCTTTCGTGAACGGTTACCAGCAACGCGCGTCACCCGTACATGTATAATTTTAAATGTGAACTCGTTTTGTGTTGTAAGTGTTTTATTGTGTATTTACGTATTATTTGAGAATGACTGAATGATAATCGAAGCGCGTTATATGAAGTGGTAATAGACTATATTTCATAAACATTAAGGATTGTTCGGCAGTATCACCTCACAAACAAGGTAATTAATTAGTAATTAAAGAAATTATGTTTGAAATAATAAAAGCTGCTGAACATTGTGGTGTTAAAGTTTGTGCTGTTGTGTCGGATCTGAGAGGTTGTGGCATTTTATGGAAAGAGATGAAGAACACATCATTCACTAACCATACTTACCACGAAACAAATGTGTAAGTATTTGCAGACATGCCGCATGTAAGATCTCCAACTTCCCAAAGTATAAAATAATATAGAATAGGACCATAAGTCAATTTTAGAAAGAGAGCATTTTTATTTTTGAATTTAACTTAATTTATATTACAAATGTTTTTTAGAAAGAGAGCTTAATAATTAGAAGGATTTTAACGTAAAGGAAATAAATATAAAAGGGCAGACAATTTTAAAGTACATTTCAGTAGAATAAAAATAAAAGGCGGACAATTTTTAAAATCAATTATTTTAAATTTAAAAGTAGGGTTTGAGAAGATGGACAGTCTATGTACTAACGCCAAGACACGGAAATTATACCAGTTTCAAGACGCAGTTAGAAAAGCAACGTCCAAAAGTCTAGACGAGATAAGCGAACACCTGCAAGCCAATTCCTGGAGAAACGGCCTACGTGCGTTCACACCCAAGATCCACAGGGATTGCTTTGGTAAGCAACCAACGTATCTGACGAAATATGTCATCAGACGTTTTCTGATTGGTGGAGAGAAAATAGACGCCGGCTGAACGTAGTGGTGGAAAAGAACGCTAAGGGCACTTATCAACGAGAAACCAAGCAGTGAACGTCGCTTGAAGTGTTGCGCGTTATGCGTTGTGCATTAACAGTTTAATCATGTAACATTTATTATTGCTAATCTACAAGTACAAAGTAGTATCTCATCGTCAAATGGTGTATAGTGCGATCGCTTAAATTAATGTGACAGTAAATCGGACACGACAATGAACTAGGCTACGAAAGTTTTTTGCGCGTGCGAGTGGGGTTTTCTTTTTTAAAATTAATAAGTTTGTGGTCTGCTTTTCGTAAGTACAGTGCACTTAAATTTTTTTTTTTATAAATCACCAGCTCTCTTTAAATTTATAATCTATACTTTGTATGTATTTGAATTTATTTTTCTTTGTCGTATATTTTATGATATTAATAAATGTCAAAGGTAATTTCTAAATCGTCTACTTTGTTTTTCCTAATCTGATCCTCCTCACCATATATCAATCAGGTCATTGAATTCACTACCCGAGATAGAATAAAACTAAAAGTAGAGTCTTGCAATCCAACTGCATCAAATCAAATCAAGTTTATATAATTTGTTATTTTTTTATTTGTAAGCTGTGCATCTTACAAATTGGCGCAGCCAACTTTGGGGCTCGTCATATAAGAGACTCTAAGCTTACACGCATTATTTAAAACTTTTGCGGAGTCATTTTTTAGACAAAGGTTTAATATTGAGTGATGGTACCAAGGTAAGTACAGAGATTCTGTATGAACTGTTGAAGACGGACATTGGAGAAATAAAACTCTGTTATAAGCTTGATCCATCATTTTTAAACTTAAAAGGCAACGGAGACAATTTGTTATTATATCAATTGAGTCCCTCGAAGGAATTTTAAAAGATCAAAAACAGAACAGTTTAAAATATGTGCTGACCACCCGTTTGACACAAGATGTATTAGAAAGTTTGTTCAGCCAAATTCGTGGAGCTGGACATTTTTGTGAACATCCAACAGCTTCTGAGGTTATTACACGTCTGAAGAAAATAATGTTGGCAAATAAGATGCCGAAACCATCATCCAAAACGAACGTTCAGACAAATGAAGACAAACTAGATGTGTACCTTACAGCTGAGCTTGTTGAGTCAGCATTCACACAAACCGAAGTTAATAATATAATTTCCAAATATACTGTATACGACACTAGCCTTATGGAAGATAGTGGGTTACATAAGTTTCAGCAAGAAACAGAACTAAATACGGTTGCATGTTGCTGGGCTGAGGAAGAAGCATTGTCTTATGTCGCAGGATATGTGGCCTTTAGGGTGAGAAATCAAGATTCTACACTGGGGAAAATGTCAAGAGATATTGATATAGGTATTGACGATAATAACAAGTCTTGGATCGAAACCCTATCTTTTGGCAAGCTTACAGCACCTTCTGAAGAGTGGAAAAGAACAATAAGTGATTTTGAAATCGAGTTCAAACCTAACCACGGAGAAGGAAATTCTTTTTCAAAAGAAAAAATATCACTAAAACATTGAAGAAAAGACTGGTCGAAAAGTATCCCAATGTATGCCAACAAGCAATACACTTTTACGCATGAGAGCGTACATTTATAAGAATTAGACATGTAAATAAAGATATAGTTTCAAAAAGGAGCGAGGATAAAAAAGTTAAAAAGTGGCTTCAGTCAAAGAAACATTTAAGTACTCCGCAAATTAGACAAAAATTAAATAAAAGACAGCATATTTCTTTATTATAAAGTAATTCTTTTAATTAAATATTAAACTCATTTTTTTCCAACTTTTTTCCAACATTGATCTCTAATTTTATTTCTTTGAATGTACATAATAATGATATTATTTTTTAAACGTTAACCTCCAACTTAACTTTTTGTGTCCACTTCAATAGTATCAAATTTTAATTATAAATTATAATTAGTTTATGTTAAAATAAAATGCTTACTTTTTTTCTAGCTAGCAGAATTACCTTGGGACAAGTGATTTACTATATTATATTAAAATAACAATATTTACATAAACGTAATGGATAAGGAGGTAAATATTTCAGTATCAAACAACAGTACTCAGTGAGTGGCGGCGCGTCAAAACCTCGCGCTCATTTAAAAACGATTTCATAATGATGTAATCATTTTATCACAAATCGGTGAATTGAATAGTTTAGATCAATTCATTGGCTACAACTTTCCCACTGGAAGTTTTTTATATCCCAAAAATAATTTTTTTTTCGCTTAGTAACTTTTCCATGTCAGTCAGTGATATTTCTCAAATATTTTAAATTATTTAAATTCGAAATATCTGTTAAAAAAAAGATTCTAAGATTTATTTTACTGAACAAGGAGACCGCTGCATTAGTTTTCGCAGTTGACATCGCAGTGACGTCATAGGCGATCGATACTGGGTCACCGTAAATGAGCAAAAAGGTATAGCCCTTGTTATAGAGCCATGCAGCTCCATTCACGTTTGTTGTTGGCTTCCGTTAGTCAGTATGTGGTGGGGGTTTGCTATTTTTACTCCAGCCTGACACAAATTCATCGAACCTCTTTTACTTCCAAAATGTGCAAAGCGGTTTTAAATCGAACAACTATTTACAAGAAATTCAATGTATCTTTTTCCAAAGACTACAATTTGTTCAAATAATCTTCATTAAGTGAAATACGTTCAACAAAATACTGTCAGCAACGAAAGTGTTAAGCGGTCCCTTTAACCGGGAACGTTTTTAAAGGACAACGAGCTCACATTGTTTTGAATCGGTTCGATTTTTAGGAGAAATGTTGATTGAAAATTTGTTTTGGACAAGTTTATTGAGCAGTAGATTTTTACACACTGTTTTTGACAGATGCGGAGCCAACAGACAGTGTAGACCTTGTCTAAATCACTCAATAATTACAAAAACTGCCATTTTTAATGAGTGCCTATTTTCAAGATGATGGATGCCAAACTATAGGATCTGCCGGACTATCGAGGTCTTACTGTACTTAATTTGCTATATTGTTTAGGGTAAGTGCCATGATGGTGTAAGATGAAACATTTAAAAGGCTAACTTAAACTGAATATTTGTTCAAAATATTTTGTACTATATTGCACCTAAGATGTAATTATTTATTACCAGAAAATGGAGATCAAATTAACCCTTTGACTGCCACGGGCCGTTTTAATCGGCTTTTAGAAGTACAGTATTCTAAATACTGCCACGGGCCGATTTAGTCGGCTTTTGGAAACCTTCTGTAAACTGCCACGAGCCGATCTAGTTGGCTATGGTGTTCTTTACGAATACCGCCACGGCCCGATACGATCGGCTCGCGATATATTCCGTTGCAGTATATATTATTCTTTACATAATATTACCTATTCTTATACAAAATAAAAGCCAACAAAATATATATAGATATATTCTTGATTTGTATAATTTGTTGCAATATGTGGTGTAATTTTTCTAAGAAAAAAATTTCTTATTTAATTTATCATACTAGTTATTACAAATATGGAATATACTAGCTGATCCGTACGGCGTTGCCCGTGGTGGTTGGTATTTTCAGTCTTTTTAACGTAATTGTATTCTTTTTAAGTGTTCAGTCAGTGAGTGGTATTTGGCTTTTATATATCTTAAATAATTAGCCCAATAATTGGTGTTTTAGTTCATTGTAGGCCTAACCTAAAATTATATTCAGTTTTTGATCCAAATCAGTTGTTGATCAAAATCAGCTGTTTTAAGCTTTTCATAAAAACAGCTGTTTTTTGTGCCCCTGATAAAATCAAAAGAAATCTTTCTTCTTCTTCCTTAAGATTGACCTTCCATAAGATTAACATTGAAATTTTGAGGGCCACTGGGGCGTAGCCCTAATGTCCTAGGACTTCGGTAAATGGCCTAAAACCTTCCCAGGGTTAACCTGTGTTCCTATGCAAAATTTCAAAGCAATCGGATGGACGGTTTGGTAACGCATAAAGGACAAACATACAAACAGACAAACGTACAAACAGATATACGTACAAACAGACGGACATACATTGAATTTTATATATATAGATGAAGGCCTATCAATAGTAGATTTCACATTTTCACTCTTAAAATGTTAAAAAATCAACCTAAATAGTGTAAATAGTTTTTCAATATGAATTAACAAGTGTCTTTTGTTTTGTGATATAGCCTATAATTAATATGTTTTGGTAAGTTAAAACATAAATTTGTATTCTTAGATTTAAATTGTTCTTGATTTGTATAATTTGTTGCAATAAATGGTGTAATCTTTCCAAGAAAATGGTTACTTATTTATCATATTAGTAATTACAAATATGGAATTTTACTATCAAGGCCTAACAATAGCAGACTTCACATTTCACTCTTAAAATGCTAAAATATCAACCAGTATAATGTTTACATATAAAAATGTATAAATTTATCAAATGTTTATATTTTTTTATGAACATTTCGGGATTTATTCTCAATACATTAATAAAAAATAAAATGTACCGCTTAGATGCAAAAAAGTTTTTTTTCTTATACTTGTGATAATTTAAAATTATTTTTTTAAATAAATGTTAATTGAAAAAAATGTCATTTCATTTCTAAACACTATTAAAAATATCCAATACACTTTTTTCATAAACTTGTGTGTAATCCATTTATTTCCGAAAAAAAAACCCATCAAAATCATGTTTCTATCTTTGATATTAGCAAAGATATGATTGTTTTCATGTAGTGGTGTCAAAACAGTTGTAACGGCCTTGGCGATATTGCGTAGTACCATGCAGCGATAGACTGGCGCATGAGCAACGACTCGTGCTAATAACCTCGGCAGTATTTGATGCGGCCTAGCAAAAGGGCATGGCAGTCACAAGGTTAAGCCTTATTCAATTCAAGCAGAGACTACTATGGCTACTTCGTATAGTGGAAGTGGAAATAAGGGGGAAGAAACTACTACTTGCAATCAACTATTCCTATACCTACTTATAGGTCATCCGAAAACATCATCAACACATTTCGGCAGGGATTCGCCAATAAGCTCTAGCTCTGATTTAGAAAATGGCGATGAAGAATCCCACCAAGACTCGCTTGATGCTTCCCAGCAAAACCTTGGTTGTTTCATATGCCCAAATGAAAGTGACCACATTGTAATAAAAAAAAACTTTCATGGAAAAACATTTGATCCAACTTCATGAGAGAAAAGGAGCTAAGCTTTCGTTTGATCTATCCAAATTCTACCATCGTCTTTTGCCAAATGGGGATAAAATACACAGAACATGGTTATCTTATTCCATCCATCTCAACAAAGTGTATTGTTCTTGCTGTATGGTTTTCGGAGGGAAATATACCACAGATTCAACATTTATTACTGGTCACAATGTTTTCCCAAAACACATTTATAAATCGGTTGAAATTCATGAGAACTCTCATTATTATAAACTCGCGGCATGAATGCGTAAAAGGTCGTGATATTGAGAGTCTTCTAGCTGGGAACCAATCTAAACGATGAGAAAGAGAAGTTCACACATGAAGATTGGTTGTTCAACGTATGATTGACATAGTTTTATTTCTGGGTAGGCAAGGCATAGCATACAGAAAGGACACAGCAGAATGGGCCTACTCACTTGACTCTCTAGAAAATCATTGCAATTTTATTGAACTTGTCTTGTGGTTGCAAACTATGACATCATTTTACAAAACCATGTCAAACAGTGTATTGAGGACAGTAAAAAGCACAGACAAAAAACAATGGAGAAAAGAAAATTTACAGGAAAAGCAACCAAAAGACAGTATGGGTGAGGTTCTTTAATGACATTTTTGTCAAAATCTTTTATAAACAAGTTAATAAAAACGATTGCTTCGATTGGGCGCAATATAATTTTGAAAGACCTCGATGATTGCATTATTTACAGCATGATGGTAGACTCTACTCAAGATATAGCTGTTATGGACCAATTGGCTATTTGTGAACGCTATGTTGTTCAAGGAAAAGTTTATGAAAGACTTCTAGAAATTACTGTAGTTGATGACTTGAGTGGACTGGTATTGTACGAGCGCATAACTTCAGAATTAGCTAAGTACGGAATTCTGGCATCAAATATCGTTGCTTCTTCATTTGACGGAGCAAATAACATGAAAGGATATTATAACGGTTTACAGGCTCACTTTAGAAAGGCAAATGATTTATACTCACTGTATGGCTCACGTCTTATACCTAGTAGTAGCTGATTCAACAGTAAAGTTACTACAGGCAGAAAACTTGTTTGGATTGGTGGAAGAATCTGCAGTTTTTCTGAGTTCATCCTACAAACAAATGGCAGTATAGGAGAAAGAAACAAAAAACAACATACCGCGTCAAACTTTACAGACTGCAAAAAATAGAAGCCACTAGGTGGTGGAGTAAACACAAGGCTCTGTCTTCGATTATTGATGAAAGTGTGTTAAGAAGCGAGGAGAATTGGACATTACGGAAAGAAGAATTTCAGAGAAAAGACGAATGCCTGGGGAAAAATCAAAAGAGGATGCTCCTGAAATCTCAACAGCGCAAAATTACAAGCTAGTATTTTCCAATATTTTAGACTGTGCTAGAATAAGCATTGAAAAAAGATTTTGCCCAAACAGAGAAATTTAAGAGGATCTTTCTTGGTTACATTAAAGGAAATTTAATGAAATCATGAAGCTTGAAGATTTTCAAACTGGAGTCCTCACTTGTATTTCAAAAGTTTGCAAAGTTGAAAGAAGTTGATTAATCAAACTTAAACAATTTGCAGATCAGTTCAAAAGTTTTATAAAAGTTTAAAACACTCAAGATGAACAAATCCCAGACACAAAATTAAACAAAGCAGAAGAAAATTTAGCAGACTGTGAACTCGATTCGGAACCTGAATCAGAAGAAGAAAATTTTTATGGTTTCTGCAATGACAGTAAAAAATGTTTCAAGTGTTTGTCGTGCGCCTTTTCAGTTCTTTTTTAACTCTCTGGATCAGGATTGTTCCCTAACTTATACGTAGCTTATAAATTTGTACTAACAATACCTTGTACACAGGTTTCATGTGAAAGGGTGTTTTCTAAGCTAAAAATAATCAAGAATCGTCTTAGGTCTAGTTTAGGCCAAGACCTTATGTCTAGCCTAATTTTTATGAATATAGAGAGAGACTTGTTTTCTGACTTGGATAAAGATGAAATAATTAATGTTGCAGCCAGGAGTAGTGACGAACTTACCAAAAAACTGATACGGAAGGTAGTTAAAATTGTTAACTAACACTGTGTTAAGAATTTTTGTTGTACTTATATATTGTTAACTGCAGTATTTATTTTGGCCTACTTTATATTTTAATGATGTATATTATACTTGTACTTGACTATTATATTAGGCCCTATTTTAGTATCAATGTACACTAGGGTGTTACATTGTTCTATTTTAGTTGTAACCACTCTTAAGTAGTGCTACATAATTAATCTTGTTCTTTCAAGTAGAGATACAATAATTAATAAATCTAAATTTGCTGCTGATATAAAGGTAAAATCTTTTGCAATTCATTTAAACCACATTAATTAAAATTAAAAATTATCTAAAACCACGTTAGCTGCATGCAGCAAATATAACAATTTTGTCTTGAGAGGACCCCATGTTTTATTTCCCGGGGGAAGGGGGCCTCAAATCAGCATCTTAGCCAAGGGCCACCAATGGAGCCAGACTCGACCTGGGTCAACGTTGCGTCAATCACTTCCAAGGTAGACACCATTCGGTTAGGCTATTTAGGTGTATTAAACATAGTAGAAACATATGAGGAATTGTGTAGGAAGGAGAGTAGAAAATGAGGCATTGTTCTCACCAACCTCATTCCAGCATTTAGCTTTCAATTGATGATTGCTATAATCCTTTGACTTAACGTTATATAGAGGTGGCTGCTGTTCGATAGCGTAAATATTTTTTTATTGTCAAACATTTTGTCAGAAGTGCACAATAATCACTTTGAAATAAAAAATAACTAAAGGCAGGACGACAAAGTCGATACTTCTGATTACTGTGGCCTCTCTGGTAGCTGTGCTGCAAGTTCGCGTTGACAGCGCTCCGTATAATTTGGTTCGGCGTTAACGCGTCAGTCTGCGTTGGCAACGCTCAACGCCCGGTTAACGCAGATTAGCCAGGCTTGATAGCACTCGTATAGCCACGAAATGGACCACAGAAGTTCCGTTTATCCAATAAACCGAAGTTCACGTGATGTTGAAAACGTAGTGCTGAACAGTGCTCGTATAACAAGGCTCTAAGGAAGAAACGACCATTCCGCACTTGCACTGCTGACTGGCAAGGTACACAGAACTTAAATAAGCACCTGGATGATGAGAAAAACATCTTTGTCACAAATATCTAGTATTGCTCGGTAAACAAAAACAAAAACATGAAATTCATGTAAGATAAAAGTTAATTAGGCCTACATTGATTACTGTAGTTAATTTTGGCTTGATTCCTTTTTATATTCTTGCTAAGAACTATACACTTTACAATACTTTATAACATACAGTACTTTGTTGGAAACACGAGTAACAAACAAATATATCAAAGACAAGTATTAAAAAAATTTATTACATTGTAATTTTCAAAACAAAACTGCATTATTGTATTATACTGCAATAAATTCTCTTTATCCATACATCTTTGAAAATATTTTTTAGACAAAATAAATATGCGTATTTTCTTAATTTTGTAAAAATACTAATACAGATTTTCAAGTTAAAAAAATTATGCCTACTACACGGATTGTTGAAGCATAATTCTGAGAACATAGTCTAAGGCTGGCCATTACTCAAGCTACGCCGTCTGACCGTTTTACAGCAGCGCTTCAGCGAATAATATTAATACAGAAAATACAGACCGTTAAAACAAGGACTTGAGTTGAAAATATCGGGTTGGTTGTGATCAATATTTGTGACTTTTAGTATAATGTGTGTAATATGTACATAAGACATTTATTTGCTAGCAAAATGTATACCTGGCTTCCTGTTTTCTTCCTTAGAATTGGGGGGAACGTTCCCCAGTCCCCCCCGTGGATCCGCCCCTGGACCTGATAATGTTTTAGCAACAAATAACATACTAAATATCCTTAATTTACTAGTATAAAAATAACACAAATTGACTTAATGACTTTTTAGGGACAAATAACAGTTTCTTATTTTACTGTTATAATGTTATAAAGTTTGATTTTGACGGAATTAAAAAATGGAAACACGCCATGTGATATAAGATCCAGACAAGTTAGACTTTATAAGAATTACTCCACAGTACCGAACGAAAATAAAGTCTCACTT
Source organism: Philaenus spumarius (assembly GCA_018207615.1). Lineage (NCBI taxonomy): Eukaryota > Metazoa > Arthropoda > Insecta > Hemiptera > Aphrophoridae > Philaenus > Philaenus spumarius. The sequence continues at coordinate 952,314 of JAGFPH010000096.1, forward strand.
ATTGGGCCATCTAGTCAAATTGCATCTGACATGCTTACGCTGAGAAGATGCAATGTGGAGCTCTCATCACACGACATGGCCACCTTAGAAAACAAATGAAAAGAATTAGGATTTTTACCAGAGTTCCTAAATGCAGGAGATGTGTCCTGCAGAAGGAAACCGCAGAACACCTGATCTGTGAGTGTGAGAGGCTCAGACAGGTGAATTATGAAACCTTTGGAAAGCTAAACATCTCCTAGTATAACCTTATCAAAAGGATCCTTTGGTTCACTGATCTTGGACCTTGGCAAGGGGGTAACTGGTGGTTTAACATCCTTTATGTGGGAGAGCAATAAGTCCTTGAGGCTGAAGTGCATAAGGATTGGACTTAAGCATGCTGCATATGTGATCTGTATATTATCTGTGATTTAAGATTCATTTTCTTTCGGTATTCAAG
>JAGFPH010000096.1:967749-1003266 GCA_018207615.1 Philaenus spumarius
AGAGTAGAAGAAGAACACAGCCTACAATGTTTACTTGGTTAAGTTGACCAACTCGCTTGCCTACTCTCAACAAGTAAATAATACTGTATGTAGTTATTGTAAATAGGTATTAATCTTTACTCATACTATTCACTACTTATAAATAAAAAATATCGTAAAAACCTACATATTTTTTTTAAATGGCGATATAGAAGGGTACCTCCCAGAGAGACATTTTATGTCCGGTGTCCCTGGAAACAGCGAAAAAACTAATAAATTGCAAAATAATGTTTCACCAGCTAAACCTTCTACTTACTTCCTTACTGGCACACTATCTTAACCTAAGCTCAAAACCACATTTGTTATTTCAACGAGTGAGGTCTACTGTTCACTAGTTACTTTCTTTACATGCAAAGTTTGCATGCCATGCTCAACAAATGATGAAGAGTTACAAGAAATGAAATCACATTCCTTCCACTATTTTTTTAAATGTCTCAGAAATATGTTAATAATAAAATATCTATTACAAGTAAAATAAGACTACCATGAGAACTCTTCAAAAACTGGTCAAACCATTTAATTAATGTTCGCAGAGCATCAAACAGTGCCAATATAAAACTTAAATGTCTGTATAAAAAACTTTTTGAGTTTTTATATAGTTCATGTTGTAATTATATCTTATATTTGGGAATTTTTGTCAAAATAAGTCACTGTTAAAATGTGTCAGTATCTAAACCCTGAACTAACAGTGTCTAAAGAAGATTCTGTATTTCTACTAAACAATTTCAATAAAAATCTTTCAATGAGTCAAATTGAAACTTATTTTAAACTTAACAGTTTAAAAAAACATGCATGCACATCACAACATGCATTTAAAACTTGTTTACTACTTACAAAAAATAAACTATTTACCAGCGGTGTAAAATCCATCAATTACTACAAAAGGCATTCTGTTTGCCATAGGAGGGACGTACCCTAAGGATGAGATTTGAGAGTGTTTAAGCTTTGACAATAGTTCAGAAATATACACGTTGTGTCGATACTGAAAGTTAGACAAATATTTAGTACTCATGTATCAACATCAATAAATTCTTTAATTAATTTATAATCATAATATATTGAATAATAAGTTGAAATTATTCTGTACCTCAGGATGAGTGAAGATTTGCAGTATAGTATTAATATGATAGTGAATTCCAAAAGCAATTGGATTTGTACATTCAGTTTCATTATCTACAAAAAAACAAAAAATTAAAACAATTAATTACATAAGACAGAAAAATGTTTTGAATAAAGTTTCTAAACACACTAAAACCTTGGTAAGTTGGATCAACCAAGACTATAGCCAGTCAGGATTAACCAGAAAATGTAAATCACATTCACTAAAACCTTGTTTATCCGGTTTTGATGGAATCAGTACTGTTACGAATAAACAAAATTCCGGATAGACCAAATATTATGGGGTTTTATAAAAAAACACATGTTTTTATAAATCATTTATTGTAATATACAATAATCACTTCTGGTAACTACAGAAAAATTAGTTCAATTATTGCAAGAATTAAGACAAAGGAAACTGAAACTTTTTTTAAAGAAGTCGGTAATGTTCTTTTGCTTCACTGTCTGATATTTTAATTCTGAACACAATTAAGTCACTGCACAATTATTATTAAATAATGAATTTTAATTTTAAAAGTCTCTGCACTCAGCAACAATATTGTTTACTCTTACTCAAAACAACACTGATCTTACAACAATATAACAGAAGTAAACAAACAAGTGGCGCTGGCGCTGATTGACGGGCGCATCTGACTCATAGTGATGACGTGAGTAATACAGTCAGGTTTGCCCACAGCTGAGCCGAACCGTACACTCAGTGCCACAAAACTATCACCCTGCATGGGATCTGCCACGACTAGAGTTGTATTGTCGTAAAAATTTTAATTTTTTTCTAAAGACCATTGTGGATAAACTGGAGTTCCGGTTAAACGATTCCCAGATAAACGAGGTTTTAGTTTACTTATACAAATCTCCTTTATGTAATTCAAATAATATTATAATAATATTTATACAAGAAAAAAACCTTTGTACTGTAAAAAAAAGTGTGGAAGGTACTCTGCTGCCTCATTTTTTAGCAACGCTTGTGACCTGCTCAATGGTGTATCATTTCATCATGCAATTATTGGTGTAGTTTCAAAATAGACCAACAGTTGGTCTCTCACATCTTATAATAGCTGGTTGATTGCCCATTGTTAACAGCGTTTAGAAGAGTTTCTGCATTCTACAAAATGCTTTCATTTTAGTTTCAATGATCACATTTTTACATTTCGTAGCCAATACAAAAATTGTACAGTGATAATAAAGCAGACAAACACAAGCATAGCACAAGCGTAGCTAGTGATTAATTTTGCTTTTTCAATCACAGGATTACTTTTAAACTTTTCTTTCTAATCACTTAGGGTTATGCGTAAATCCAAGTTAAAGATGGCAGACTTACCGAGGTTCTACTGAATATGAAATGAGTTTTAAATACTTATAAATAGGCTAGCCTGAAATACTTCATCGACAATTTCCTTAAAGTTTTTACTGAAATAATAACACTTAACTTTGACTATTAAGCTTGATCATGAACCTGTGATTTTTGGCAATTTAAAAAATTATGTATAAGTAGGCAGGAAGAGCTAACTAAATAAAGCTGTTAAGCTAACAAAATCGAGAATTTATACTTTTATACTATATTAACATTACAAATAGGTAAAGTTGTTTGTAAGTAGAGCGGGGGGGGGGGAGTAATCTCTGGAACTACTGAAATGATTGAATATGTTTTTTACTAATAAAAAGCAGCATTATCCATGATGAATATAAAGGAAGGATTTAATTTGAAACAACCTCTAAAATAATAAATATTAATTGGAATACTTTCCTTAAAGCTAGAGAGCTGAAATTTTGTAAACTTATTTCTTACAAGATAAATAGAAAAATAAACCAGATTTGCATTTCGTTGTGTGCTGCTAAGAGGTAAAAATGGAATAACCACAACTAAAACAATCTACTACCGTAATGTCCCACAAATCTATAGCGCAGAAATTTCACACTTATTCATTATAAGTGTTGCAAACTACATAAATAATAAAACATGCAATTTAAATAGTTGTGTGTAATGGGTGAACTGGGGGTATCTGCCCTTTTATCAAAAAAATAAATTGTTATACTTCACATGAAGATAAAGAGTTGTGATTAACATAATTGTTTCATAAGTGGTAAATAGGAACAGTAATGCACTAGCATTTCGATTATTTGCGCCTAAGGGTGAAAATTTAAAAATACTATAAAACAATAAATAATAATTCTCATGCTTTTCTTTAAGCTAGAGAGCTAAAAAAATTATTACACTTACTTCTTATTGGCACTAAGAAAAAATAAAATAAAAACAATTTTGTAACCTGCGACTAAGTTACTTGCAATAAAAATGGGATTACTACCCCTATATATTAAAAATAATTTCTATTAATATCTATAGAGAAATTAATAGATTCACTTATCTATAAGTGAAATTGGTACACTAAAAAAAGAAGAAAAACCATTTGAATTTAGATTACTTGCACCAAAGGATAAAATTGAGCAATTACTGCCATTACTTGAGGGTGTAAACCGAGATGTAACATTTTTTAACTTGGGTGAATGGAAGGGGACTAAATGCTCTTCGAAACATGAAAACATTGATAGATTTGGATAAAACTACCTACGCTATGGATTTTTGGGCCGGGAATTCAGATCTTACGTCGGATTTAAAACACAATTATTGTACCCAATATTCATTTCATTTACTTTTTTTTTATTTGTGGGCGAAGACAAGTGTATCTGCTAGTTACCAATAAGTATGTATAACAATTATTCGGTTAACCTCCTAATACATAAAAAGAAAGACTGAAAAATAAACTAAGAGGAAAAATTAGATACTTCAGTGGAATTAGCCCATTTAGAGTACAATCATGTTTATATATTTTTATACGTAATTAGTTGATTACCTTAATTTTACAACTTTAATCAACAGTTTCTGATTACTACTTTTAAAGCATCCCCAATTGTGTAAGATTCCTGTTGAATTTTTACTTGTAAATATTAAAATAAACACTTTTATCTGACTTACTTATTGAAGACGTACTTGAAGAAAATACACTAAATAAAACAACACAAAATCGTGATAAGTAAACAAGAGAATACATAATTATTTAAATGATATGTGTACTTGAAATCAATAACACAATAGAAATTAGTTTGTGTCGAGTGATTAAAACTCTTAATACTCTTATTTTGTTTAATCGATGTACAAGGTAGTTTTATGTTTTATTAATATTACACTACATAAATTGAACATACAGTTAAAGTATCTTGCTTAGCATCATTTAACACCATTAAAAGGTCAACAACACTTTGCACATTATGTTATGCAATACAAGTTATAATATTTTAATTTCATTCGTAATCAGTTTTTAATCAACCCAATATACACTGTATGTAACAAAGGAAAAGGATAGGCTATGTTGTTTTAATCTTAATGTTATTTATAAAGTGAAAAAGACAAATATATTTTAATACAGCATATTACATGTCTGTTAAATTGTAATTTGGATGTAAATACATACATTACGAAAATATTTTAAATTATTGTCCAATCGGGGCAGGTTTACTAACGAGTTTGAATGCTTGATTTACTGAATTAAAATTATTGGCTTTTTTACCGAGTATAAGCGAGGTCCTGATTCAAGACCATTCAGCATTGCGTCTGTCCGTCTAATAAGAGATTACGAATAAATAAGTTGTTTAAATACATAACATTTAAACAATTTAAAATACTTCAAGTGACAAAACTGATTTCAATTCCTCAATACTTTCAGAGTATATATATTTCAATAATTTATTTTTTTAGAGTTTTAAAAGGCAGAAGAAATCTTAAATTATATATTAACTACAAGCTAATTTTGAAGTTTTATAGATTTTGCTAGTTTTTTACGCATTTTTATATCCAGTATGTTTTTATTTGTACACATTGGCAGGATCAATAACGAAGGTAATTTTCAGGCACTTTTGAGAATGCGGGTAGAAGGTGGTGCAAACTTTTGAAAAGGCATTTGATAAATGTAAACAAAAATGCAAAATGAAATTATATCAACATGTAACGATATAATTTTAAGTAAATTGGTGACTAAAGTAAATGCTGCCCAGTGCTTTACGGTGATAGCTGACGAGACTACTGACATTTCGTGCACATAACATCTGTCACTTTGTGCAAGAAACATCGATCAAGATACATTAACCATAAGAAGATTTCCTTCAGTTTTTTTTTTTTTATGATTTGACTGGAAAGGGATTAAGCAATGTTATTTTAACCAAACTTAGAAGTTTTGGCACTTCTATACAGTATATATGAGGTCAAGGGTATGACGGGGGACATCTGCAACGAGTGGCGCTTTTAGTGGTGTACAGGCTGAAGCGGCCAATCGACCGATTCAATTGGGGTTAATTAATTACATTAATTAAAATAAATTCAAATTCATAATAACAAAAGATTAAAGCCAAAGGGTGACTAAAAAAGCCCAAAATTAAGATACAAAAGTAGTTTCCAATGAGAACAGAGTCTTTATTAATAATTTTGAAGAATTAACTAAAGTTGTGTTAGTTGAATATGTACAGACGATGACGTATGCTTTAGCGACAAGATCGAGCCAAAAACTTGCAGGTTCAGACAGGCATCGACTTGTCCAGTCTTGTCTAAATTTGGTTGAAATGATTTAACATTGAAAAGATAGTGGTTTGTAATGTTATTAAAAGAGTTGTCATTATTAGATTTATGTTGAAAGGAGAGTTAAATAAACAAGGAGTAATACAAATAATTTTGTTATGATAATTTGTTAAAAAGTTATAGACAAAAATGTAAGCGTAAACAAATTGAATTGGCAGAATTTGAATAAAATCCAAAAACAAAGTAGAGTCATTTGTAGAGTTAAAAAGGGTTAAGAAAATAAAGTAATAAAAAATATAAAGTTATAAAGTTATAAAGTTGAATAGCTAAAAAATAAAGTTTAAATTCATACTTGGGCATAAAAGGGCCAATAACTCATAAAGTTCAAATGTAATTAAATCATAAAAAATAGAATTTAATAGAGTCAATAATAGAGCATAATCAAGCCAAAGTTCAAAATAAATAAATAAGTAGTTTTGTAAAAATAAAATAAATTAATAAAGAAATTTATTAATTCAAAATAAATACAAGGGAGAATAATAGAAGGGAAATATTGATAAAATAGGGTATATATATGTATAATAAATTGTAATGCCATGTGAGATATGAAAAGAGCTTTAAAGGGGGGGAATGAAATGTCGAAAACCAAACGAAGGCAATTAGAGAAACAAAAAGCTGAATAAATAAACAACCAAACAAGCTAATAAAAATCCAACACCAGATCAGCGCGTTTCATGACCAACCGAAGAAGATACAAGCAAAAAAATTGGAAAATTTCAAATTTACGAGAAATAACTTTCAAAATTTAAACAAAACTAACGAAGTCCATAAATCAAGAATGAAGAGGAGTAGAAACGCCATTCGAATTCCATAGAAACCAGAAAACGTCAACCAATCCATAGAAGTCAACAAAATCAAAATCCGACCACGCAAAAAGAAGTTATAGAGTTTGGATGAAATCAATGCCAAAATTGCAAATCGACAGGTTCAGACAGGAACTCAAGACCAAAGCACCCAGAAGGAAGTTACGTCATAGGAAGTACTACGTACAACGAAACAGCGCATATACCGTAATTCAATAAATGAAGATAATAATTAAATTAGACCTAATCGACAGGAAATAAAGGCACCAAAATTCATCAAATAAATCAGGGAATATATTAAAACAAAAAAAATATATTTCTAAAGCAAGAAATCAGAATTTCTTGTCACCTAGAGGAAGATGCTCGTTTGACAAGAAACAAGTTGAGGAAAGCAGCGCGCATCCCCTCTAACATCAGTTTAGGACGAACCGCCAACGATTAAACATCTGACCGAGCTCCGAAAGTATTCAGAGAAAGTTGAAGTGTGACGAGTTACGGTGTGCGTTACGTACTAGCTCCGGCCTAAAGCAAAGTTTGGTCGTGATAATTTCGGGAGAAGAATATCCATATAAACGGCCTATCTTGCCAAAAGATACTACAATAAACCAGGAGAGGGCAACTCTAATAAAGTCCAGGAGAAGACAACTGTAAACCAACGAAACCATTCTGGGGACCAAGGAGAACAACTTTAAAGTGCTTCAAACAAACAGAAAGGATTACGCGTCGAACTTCTTGTGTTCTGTAAGTGGCAAACAATCATTGTTACTTATAATTTTAAATAAATCCCTTTTTGCAAAATAATAAATAAATAAAATAAAATAAAATAAATAAATTCAAGTAGATTCTGGGGAAATTGAATAAAGTAAACTCGTTTAGTAAATTTCATTACTCACAATGGCAAATCGTCATATGTAAATAATAGAATCATTAATATAAAAATTTTAATAAATTAATTAATTAATCACTTTGCTACTTTTCGATATACATAAATATAAGTAAAATATTAATAAAATTTCATTGTGTTTTTTGAAAATAATAATTTGTAGTTTCAAAATCAATGCATTTATGTTTTTAATCAATAAATCGTTTTGTGTTTTCAATAGAAAATTTTGAATATATAATTTACGAATCCAATCAAAATAATCCTAAAACCATTCAGTGCTCTAGTGTAATTAAGTCAGCAGGTGAGTTATTCACGGATCACTACAAATTTAACTCCAAAGGGAACGATCCCGAAAAAGAGTCTAGAATGAGCTAGTGTACTAGACAAAAGACAAAAAAAGGTCTTATTAATTTAAATATAAAAAAAAACTTAAGAATTGGAAACAAAAGGTTTTCCTTTTCTTGCCCTCGCCAAACCTCTCAAATTGTTCTAACGGGGTAGTACTAGGGAACAACATCAAATAAGGCCTGAAAACACTTGGGTGTTATTTGATGAGGGAAAGTTTTAAAGTTAACAGAAAATGTGGCTTACAAAGCCAATTAAATTCAACAACATAAGGTTGTATTTATTAAATCAGTAAGCGAAGGGAAGTTTGCGCGTGGCAAGGCGTTCGTAAAAAAAGAAGTCCCAAGCGCATAGTATGTTCATTGCAGCAGTCATTCTTTGAACTTGGCTATATTAGATGCTTGTGACTGTATAATAATAAGAAACTGTATGGGTAAAGTCAACAAAACTTATGATTTTTTAAACACTCCAAAAAGGCAAGCAGTATTAAAGAAATGTTCAGAGAAAATCTCAAATAAGTTGATGCAATGTAGTCCTACCTGATGGATCCAGCGGCACAAAACAGTAATGGTATTTGCAGAATATTACGAAGCAATACTGAGGAGCTTAGAACACATATCAAGCTGACATGCTTGTGAAAGTAGGTCTAGTGCAAATATATTGCACTGCACCTTGACTAAGGTTGAGTTCATTTTGTCATTGTTTGTAATAAAGAAGATGTTTACTTTCAGTCTTCCGTTAACAAAGTAAAGAGACAGAAGACATCGATCTTACTAGTGCTGTAAATTATGCAGAATCTTCAGTAAATGTTTGAAGGATGTAAGGGAAAAAGCTGACAAAGAATTTTCTGTAATTTTTGAAAATGTTCAAGATATATGCAAGAGGGAGGGGTATATCGATAAACATCCCTCGAACAACGGCACGGCAGACATGCAGGGAAAGTGTTGAAAATCGTGGTACTGAATCTTACTATCGTCGGCCCCTGTTTATTTCCTTTGTTGACCACTTTATAAACCAGCTTACTGAAAGATGTATCTCACACAAGGCTGTTCTAGCATCTTTTGATGTTTTTACAAACTCAAAAATGGAAAATAAAACTATTCAGGTATCATGTGAAACACTTTTCAAGCAATACGATAATGATCTAGAGCCATACATCAATGGGCCAGCTGAACTGTATGGCGAAATTAAAATATGGCACCAGCGATTAGTTACAATCTATCAACGTAGAGAAGAAACCCATAAACCCATAAACGCTTAGAATTCAACTAAGCCTTTAAAAAAAAATATCTGGATTCGAAGCATTGCAATCGTGCAACTGGGACATGTTTCCGGCTTTCTTCAAGCTTTTACAGATTCTGGCAACAGTGCCAGTCACTTCATGCACTGCGGAACGGTCATTTTCAACACTCCGCTACTTAAAGGGCTATTTAAGAAACTCTACTAAAGAAACAAGACTTAATGGCTGTGACACATACAGTCCATGTAACAGAAATAATATAAATTTGACAAGTAAATTCCTATAACGACTAAAACATAGAAGGATGGTCTGGTAGATAAAGAGACGCAATATACAATAATAAATATTTATAATTCATATATTCATATATAAATTCATTTAAGACGCAAAATAGTTAAAACATAATGATTCAGATAAACATAAAATAAAAAATAAGCAGACTATATAATAAAGAATAAAAAGCAGACTTAAAAACATTAATGAATAAAAGTATATAATGTATATAAAGTGTAGAAGAGTTCATAATAACTAAAAACAGTGGTGCAGTTTTAGAACAATTAAAAAGGTAAAATAAATGGTCACATAACAAACAATTTTAATAATTAAAAATGGTAAAGTGGAAGAAAACACATGTAAAAAACAAATTATAACATAAACGTCTATATCAGTGCATAGAGTTTGAACAAACTTGATCTGGTTGATGGTGAAACTTTGGTTGATTGAAAAGGCAATGTATAGCTGGCCAAACGTAAGCTGGCACTTTTCTCCTAGGTAGAAACCCTGTATTCGTCGTTCTGAAAATATCGACGGCCAAATTAACGCTGGGCATAACCATCGGCCCGTAAGTAAGCTGTTCTATTCAGCCACCTCCTAGCCTCTGGTTCTCAGTTAATGGGCACGCAGTCGTTAACTCGCTGTTGTAACTCGATGGAAAGGCTTCAGTAAAATAAAATTTAGATATTCTTAATCTACATAAAGTACGGATTCTAACAGTATAAAAAACTTTTATTTTAACATTTATTTCGAATTTTTATAATTGAAAATATTTGAGAATTATCACAGACTGACATGGAAAAGTTACTAAGCGAGGAAATTTTTTATTTTTGGGTTATAAACAAACTTCCAGCGGGAAAGTTGTAGCCAATGAATTGATCTAAACTATCCAATTCACCGATTTGTGATAAAATGATTACATCATTATGAAATCATTTTTTAAATGAGCGCGAGGAGGTTCGGCGCCACAACTCCCGAAGTACAGTTGATTGATATGGGCATAACGTTTATGTACATATTGTTATTTTAAGGTAACATAGTAAATCACTTGTTCCCAGGTAATTATGCCAGCTAGAAAAAAAGTAAGCATTTTATTTTAACATAAACTAATTATAATTTATAATTAAAATTTGATATTATTGAAGTGGACACAAAAAGTTAAGTTGGAGGTTAACGCTTAAAAATAATATCATTATTACGTACATTCAAAGAAATAAAATTAGAGATCAATGATGGAAAAATAAAATTGTAATTACGTAAAAAAATGAGTTTCATATTTAATTAAAAGAATTAACTTATATCAAATTAAATTAAAAATAATAACTAACTGAAACAAGTAATAATAACTTTTACGACACCTGACTACTAAAGACGCATGTAACCACTCACTCAGATAAGCCACAACTGAACACAACTAGGGTGTAAACTATTAGTCATGAGGCCATCACCCACGTGAGTCACCGGACGCGGGTGGGTCAATGTATTCTAAAAGGTTTTTACCTGCATTCCACCCTCCCTTCGCCATGGGTCCGTCGCCTCGGCTCGCCAAGCCCAAGTGCCAGCTTACGTTTGGCCAGCTATACCGCAAGAGTAAGTACAAACATGGCGTTTAGTTGAGTTGGTTGGTGTGCCTTGTTATAGAAATTTCTACAAAAAGGTGGTTTTTTAGTACAGAGGAGAAGAAATGGACGTTTCAACATAAACTGTTGATGGTGTAGCGTTAGTGTACGCTTAGGCGTCAAGATACATCGAGTGATTGCCAAGTAAATAGAACTTGTGTAAATGTGACCACGCGGGTGCGGTTTTGGTGTGTTGAGGATGTTTAGTGTGAAGAAATATTCAAAGTTATCATAAAAATCCTAGGTTTAAACGTTGTTCTCATTAATTTCGTGAGTATAAAAATGGCCATATGATATAATAATTTCAGTCTGCATTTAAAATTTTTAAACTTTTTTACAGATAACTTCATTTAATTTTAAATTGCGTCTTAACCTATTCAACATAATTGTTACTTGTATCTTGTGTAAATTATTGATAGTTTGTTCTATTTTGTTTTCATGATAATGATTAATTTGTCTCTGTATAATTATTTGATCAATATGAGTGAGTAAAGAGCATAGTTGTTTCGCCACGATGTCTTAAATTCTTTTATCTACGACCATTGCAATAAACACCAATAACGCTATTACAAGTAACATCAGAAAGAGGTACATTACAAACCAAAAGCCAACCCGATTAGGTAATGATATCTTTACCTAACAGGAGTCACTTTACATAATAGGCTCTAGACCAATGAGAGCTCTTCATTTGACGGAAGTAGAGTTGTAATAAAAATAACGCTATTCGTACATCAGCTGATTGCACCCATACGTTCCGGATGTTAGTGTGTTATTGTAACTAACTTCAAAACATGAGTGATAGTGATGAATTTTGTTTAACTCCAGAGGAAATTAATACAAAAGCAAATTCGGCTCTGAACAATTTGTTGCCAGAAAAATCTAAATTTCGTTATGAAAAGGTTTATAACCAGTTTATGGAGTGGAAAACTAGAAATGATGTTAGGTCGTTTTCCGAGAATGTTTTCATTGCGTATTTTGAGGAATTGGCCCAAGATAAGAAACCTAGTTCGCTTTGGTCTATTTATTCAATGATTAAATCTACAATCAACATCAAACATCAAATAGACATATCAAAATATTTCAAGCTCACAGCTCTACTGAAAAGGAAATCAGAAGGGTACAGTGGTAAAAAAGCAAAAGTGTTTTCATCAGATCATTATAATAATAAGTAGTATTGTTTGCAGTTTATAAATCAAAAGAAATATTATAAATTTGTCTTTAACACGTTATAATACAAGTGTGTCATCTACTGTGAGTTATTTATTTATATCCCAAATTTCGATTAGCTCACTATATCTTTACTTCACCTTTTTTAGTATGGTTATGAGTAAAAGGAATGTTAATTTCACTCCTGTTAAAAGGGTATCAAATTGAAGAATTATTACACACTTCTTATTTTTTTACACCCTGTATATTTTTGGTCATAGATAAAGTAGTGTACGCAACGATTGTATTCAGCCTTTAAGCCACTCGTGAGATATTTAGAACACTAGCTTCGCTCGTGTTCCAACTTACATCTCACTCGTGGCTTAAAGGCCTTCATAATACAATCGTTGCGTAAACTACTATTCATCTGCCATGATCCCTATCTAGTGTGTACTTTCATAGTCAAGAACGCATAAGCTGAGAAATTAAGAGTAAATAAGAATTTTCATAAGTAACGATATGCATAGTAATTCAAGAAAGCGTAGCGATATGTTATATGTGGAATATTAAGTTTTTTTTAAGGTTAAAGTGAAGAAGTTTTGTAAGGTAAAATAAAGGAGGTTTTTTAAGGTGAAATGTGGATTTGTAAGTTGGAGCTAAGGTGAGTTATATGGTGAATAATTTTTGTAGTGGAGGTTAAAGAGAGAGAAGTATTTTTTGTAATTGAAGTTGAATAATAAGCAAATAGTATTACAGGCAATTAAGAGTAATGAAGTGTAGGTGAGTAATAATCCACATATAACGTTTTTTATTAGTTTGAAATTTTTTTTATCTCTCAAGTTTTTCGACGACCACATTTTTTTTAATCGACAACAGTTTTAATCGATCTAATTTTATTTCTGTAACGCTTAACGTTACATGACCTAGGTTTACTGTATGTTCATAAAGACATCAGTGTAAGATGTAAGGAAGTGCTTAACGAACTCAATCAAAAACCAAGAAGGCTAAGCATTAAGTTGTAAGATGTTTTATATTATAGAAGTGAAAGTGTATTGTTATTTATTGTAAAATAAATAATGTAAAAAATATAAAATCTCTAATTGAGGAGTTAACATTCAAACAGTGCTTTGTCCACAAATTTCAGAAATTGAGTTATTAAGATTTCTTATTCCTCTGCGTCATCTTCAAATGAATATAAATCTCACTTCAGTCAGAACGTGCTTTTTCCCTTTAAAAAATATTGTTGAAAACTTGGGTTTCAACCAAAGTGAGTTTTCTCCATGGGCCATGTTCAGTCAATCCGTGCTTAGTCCAACTGACCAATAGGATTGCTTGTTTTTTGTCAGGTGACTTTGTTTTGTTATTCATTGCCTAACCTCACACTCTTTAGTGTTTGTTAGTTCTGTGGGAATGTTTGTTGTGCTCACTTTTTAGAGTTAGTTGTTGTTTACTACTATTATTTAATAGTCAGTATTGTCAAATATAATTTAAAATTAATGAAGATGCTGATGGGAGTGTCCATGTGGGGGACTACAACGTTGGAAGCAGGAAAAAAAGGAATAACTGGTGGTGAACGAGCTACATTAAAAATAAAGGTACAGTGCTCCCAAAAGACCCCTAACTTTTGAACCTTGCAAACATAATAACTATAGGTTTCCTTGTGTTAAGTTCAGGCCTAGGGAAAGTCTTTAGAACGCATTTAAAAAAAAATCCAGATAAGGCTAGACAAGACAGCATTATTTCTACTCTTATTAAGACATGTCCAATCAACCGTCGTAGGCCTAGTTCAGTTGATGGAAATAGATTTCATAAGCCTTGTGAAAAGCATGATTTCTTTGCTACATACTATTTACCAACAAGAGACGCCGGCAAAATCCCAGTTTGCCAGAATTTTTTTTCTCTCCGTAGTGACTGGAGTTGGTCGTACTAGGTTAAAAAATATTGCTCGAAAAGTAAATGCTAGCATACCGATAGAAGATAAAAGAGGGGGCGATAGGAAACGCCACAAGTTTATCAAAAAAAGGAAATGTAAGGGAATTCATCAAAAACCTCCGAGGCACAGAATCACACTATAACAGACAAAGAGTCGAAGAATTTATTTAAGCTGTGATCTTTCTATCAAGAAACTATGTGATATGTATAATGATGCTGCTTCTGAGGAAATGAAAGTTAGTCCAGCAATGTTTAGAAGAATTTTCGTACAAGAATTCAACATTGGATTTAGATCGCCATCCAGTGACGCTTGCAGTACATGCTGTTTTACATCACTTCAATCTGTAACTTTTACAGAACCAACTGATCTAGAAAACCAGAATCCTTCTGAAGATCCTTCTTTCGGAAGAAGAGAGAAAAAGTTACAATAATATTAGCAGTGATTTAGGTAAGTCTAAACCTAAGCCTAAAATAACAAGCAAAAAGCAGCAAAATGTAAAGCGTAAGTGGAGTCATTCTAAATTGAATTACTGGTACCACTTCCCCCCATCTGATTTTACAAAATATAGACTACATAGTAGAACAGACATCGTTATATGCTATATTCAAAAACTGTCGTGATAAAAAATTTTCTAAAATTTATAGAAAATGTTTTCTTGGGATACGTGTGCTATCTGGATACAATTCGTTACCAGGAAAACAATTTTACTGGGATTCGAGAGATGACATGAAAAACTATCTTGTATATATAATGCTATGAGAAGAAATAAGTTTACAAGTATCTTGCAACTTATACATTTTGCATATAATAATGATCCAAATTTAAGTGACAAATTGTGGAAACTGAGACCACTGATGGATAAACTGAAAACTAATTTCATGAAACATTTCGAGCCTTTTCCTCAAATGAGTTTTGACGTACCCATGATTTCATACTATGGGAAACATTCGTGCAAAAAATTTATAATGGGGAAACCAGTTCGGTTTCGTTACAAAGCATGGTGCCTCAACTCACCTGGAGGATACCTTATAAATTTTGATATCTATCAAGGAATTCTGATTGTGAAGAAAGGTTCAGTAAAGATACTTAGTTCTCAAGGATATCGTTCTACTAGAACAATAAGAAAAAATCGAATCCCCAAAGATTGCCATCTGAGTCCAGAAAAACAAATGAAGAATAAAATTTGAGGTAGGCCTAAGTATGATTATCAAGTGAGTAATGATCATATTTTTATAAGCAGTTGGGTGGACAATGGTATTGTGTCTGTTGCAACTACATGAAATTCAGGCTTTCCAATAAATTCCATCAGAAGGAATTCATAAGCAGAAAAAAATATGTGAATGTTGGGCGACCTCTCCTAACAGGTGAATATAATAAATTTATGGGTGGTTGTGATTTTATAGACCAAAAAATAAATTGATTCCATGTTCCTATT
This sequence comes from Philaenus spumarius, assembly GCA_018207615.1. Lineage (NCBI taxonomy): Eukaryota > Metazoa > Arthropoda > Insecta > Hemiptera > Aphrophoridae > Philaenus > Philaenus spumarius. Next base: position 983,209 of record JAGFPH010000096.1, read on the forward strand.
AGATGTAAGAAGTGGTGGTCGGCCATTTTATGTTTGTTTAAACACAATGGGACTGAAATTGACCGACTCACCGAGGTCGTTCTGCTTATATACAAAATATAACTACTTCTGTACGAAATATTTGTTAGTTTATAGAAATAGTTTAACAAAAAAGTTTTCTCTTTTGAATATTAAAAATGTTTCTACCAGTCCGGCTCGCGTATAGAGCTGTGAAACTGCAACACACCCATCTCCACTTGATATTATCAATACAAATAAGTAAGAGTCCTTTTTTCTTTATACTTATATAATAATAATCCTTAAGCTTAATGTAAGTAGCCATCTCCCAAAGTGTGTTCTTCTCATGCGCACATAGGTAGCTTGCACACGAGGCTGTGAGAAACCAGCTGCTCCTGCAATGCCGACTCTGGTGTGCTGGTGGGTAGTTTTTTTACTCCGTCTGTGGTAATGAGGCTATTATTCCAGAAGAAACCAATTTATTTACTAGACATTTATCAGGCAGACGAAATAACAGATTTACATTGTACATGCAAAACGTGACACTTGCTATAGTGCGTAGATATATTTTAGTTGAAATTTAAATCAAGAATATAAAGTTTAATATGTTAGTGTTAGCAAAGGTTAGAACTTATTGACTTTTACCTGACAGATAAGGTGCGAGAAACAAAACAATTTAGGTTAAAGTAAGTAAAAAAACGTTTGATATGGTTCTTTTAGGGTTTTATCAAGTTTATGAATAATTTTATTTCCGAGCATGTTTGTTTCCTTTTACATAATTTTAAAACAGAGGCTAAACAATTTCTGGTGGGGCTCCTCTGCTGATTTTTAAGTAACATTGTTTATTTTTGTTTAATTAATAATGTATTAGTGGTTTGCAATTTAAATTACATTTATAAGGCCTAGTTATAGTTATTATTTAATACATTAAAAAAATAAAAGAGCACTGTGGCGACAAAATGACACTGATTTAAATAAAACCCCGAACCACAAAACTAGGAACAAAAACAATAACTAAACAACTAAATTGTAAGTTATATTTAATACGTTACCCTTACGTACATTTCGATGACATGGTCATCATCCTCAGAGGGTTTTAACACTACTAAAGTATACAGATAAAATTACAAAGCTATATGTACCCGCCCAAAAAACCATCATCATACCGCAATATGTACATAAGGGTAACGTATTAAACATAACTTACAATTTAGTTGTTTAGCTATTGTTTTTGTTCCTTGTTTTGTGGTTCGGGGTTTTATTTAAATCAGTGTGATTTAATACATTGTGAAAGAAAAGAGAAAATACTGTAAGTAGTGATTTGTTTTATTAAAAATGTAAGCTTAAATAAAATGTTTACATTAATATTATTATTTCTAGAGTATATTTTCTATCATTTATCAATTTGAAATAACATATGATGGGTGTTTCAATTCTGTTGCACCTTTAATTTACAGCATAGGTTAAACACATCTATAGCTCAACAACGTAATCATCATGTTTCAAGATCAGCTAGTTTGTGATATCTTCAAAAATGAATGAATTTATTAGTTTTTTTACACGTTTTTATGAGCAAATTTCACCTTCAAAGTTGTACGACAAATCTAAGAGTTTATAACACATAAACCATTAAAATTGGCCTAGTATAACTTTAGAAATAAACATCTTCAGTACAAACTTCAGTACCTCTTTATGTATTAGTATAGATAACAGACTATCTGTAATAAATTTAATTTTTAAAACAACTAAAAACTAGAATGTATTTACATGTGTATTGCAACAATACTGTTCAAGATTTTTGTAATGAATGTTTATCTTTTCAGTCTATAGTATAATGTATTCAAGATGACAATTTTCTAACTACACACTGCACTTCAATGTGATGGTTTCAACATTCAGTGATATTATTTTTAACTTATAATATATCAGAGCATTCGTCAAGAGCACAACGGAGTAAATCATTTTCTATTTCTTCTCTTGTACGGTCTCCATTAATTGATATCAATCTTGGGTCCCTCATCAGAAGATATGCTTTGTGAATGCTGAAAAAAATTAAATAGATAATTTAAATCTATATATATATATAAACTAGCTGTCCGATCCGGCTTTGCACGGATAGAAAAATCGAAGTTAAATGTATATTAACAACAACAAAATATATCAATAAATATATTACACTATGTATTTCTTATGGGGATTTTTAGTAACTTTGACCCCTCACCCCCCAATATTTTGAATTTTTTGAAAACCTTTCTTAACGAGCACCCACGAGGGGTTTTTTTGGCCCTAGAAAAAGCTACATACCAAATTTCATTGCAATCTGTTCGGTAGTTTTTGAGATTTTGTGATGAGTCAATGGTTGGTATTTCAATTTTATATGTAGATTATATAATTGGCTTTGTCTCACTCAACTAACATAGAATCAACATAGAGAAAAACTAATTAAGATTTAAATTCAAAATTTTAATGTATATTCTTATGGGCCTCATAGATGCACACTAAGAAATGATTTTGTAAAACTTTGATTTTATAGCATAAAAATAGTGAAAATTCAGGCGTTTACTTCCAGCCCCATAACAGGTAAAACAGCTGATTCAGATCAAAAGCTTAGCAAAATATGTTCGTTGAATGCATAGTACATAGTTCATTACCATAGTAACCAACTTAGCAAATTTAGAATCGGTTTATTATTATTCACAACAAACAGCTATTTTAGGTTAAGTTGACAAAATAAAATCAAAAACACAAACAAAATCAAAGAAAAAGACTAACTGTATTATAATTCAAACATCTGTTGTTACATAACTAAATATATATAAAAGTCAAATCCACTGACTCACTGATCACGATTTCTCAAAAGCTACTGAACGGATTGGAACGAAATTTGGTATGTAGTTTCCTCTAGGGCCATAGGTGCTCACTAAGAAAGGTTTTAAAAAAAATCGAAATCTTAGGAGGGGTTTTTGGGGTCAAAGATACTAAATCGTGATTTCTCCAAAACCACTGAACGGATTGGAACGAAATTTGGTATGCAGCTTCCTCAAGGGCCGTAAGTGCTGATAAGAAAGGGTTTCAATAAATTCGAAATCTTAGGGGGGGGGGGGGTTACAAAAATCACGATTTCTCCAAAAACTACAGAATGGATTGGAACGAAATTTGGTATGTAGCTTCCCCTAGGACCATATATGCTCGCTAAGGAAGGTTTTCAGAAAATTTGAAATTTTAAAGGGGTTTGGGGGGGGGTCAAAGTTACTAAAAAAAAAACACCTCAGTATGTAGTTTCCTCTAGGGCTCTAGGTGCTCGCTAAGAAAAGTTTTAAAACTAGGTATGCAATGCAGTTGTCTGCTTGCAATATTGAGCGGAGCAAGTATTTTTTTAATCAATACTTTGGAGAAATATAACCACGAATCGATTTTGCCCTTAAATAATATTCATTTGATAGATTATTTTTTACTCATAATTTGTTACTAAATAATTGTTAAAACAGTATAATTTACTTTATTTTTTAAACTTCTACTACTTTATAAAATTACTATTCAAATGGATGTGATTACACATAATACATTCATTTATGATTGAATAAGGGAACGAAGACGTGCCAGTTCTGGATGTTTTGTTGTCCAACCCGCATTGTTGTTGATTGACTTAAGAAGGCAATCTTGAACAAAGCCTGGTTCAATTATTAGTCCTTCAATTGACCGAACCCGTGAAACTGCTACATAAGTAAGACCCAGTGCAAACTCTGATGAACCAATGTCAACTACCGCTTTATCAACGGTAATTCCCGAGCCTTATGGATATTTATGGTCTATGCAACTTGGAGAGGAAACTGCTTTATGTACATGATACATTATTTTTACAGTATCCAACAGTATGTGGTAAGATTGGGAGTGAGCCATTGAACGTTGGTCCTTGGTATCCATCGAAATGTACCAAAATGGATATTGGAAAGTCATCCATAACTTATAGGCCTAGATCTATGAAGACCATATACGATATCAACCACAGTTCCCAGAGTACCGTTGCATAAGCCTTGGGACGTTTAAATATTTTGATGTAGTATTACGCAACAACCTTCGGAGAGCTGCAGAATTGCCTGTAGTCCTTGTGCTTTATCGTCTGATGCATTACATGCTGTTGTGTTGTTATGTTTAGCTTTTATTAGAGCTACAGGCTTGTTCAAGGACCGTAACATCTGTTGATTATACTGTTTTATGTCGTCTTTATTTGCTTTGATACGTATTCAGCTTGAGAAACTTTTAATTGTAGCAACGTTGTTTGATGCAAATCATGTTTTCAGTAATTCATAATCAGACAGAGTTAGTTGCCCTAGTGCCAAACGCTCTAAAGTGTCTCTAAAACGGCGCTGATCATCTCCAATTTGACGCATGACCTGCTTCAACTCAAATACTGTCTTAAATTGTTCAAAAAGAAATCTTCCTTCAAACGAAATAACATTTCTTGCGTCAGCTGGAGCTAGTAATGAGCGATCCAGAACTGGTGGTAACTGGTTGAAATCACTAAAAAGGTAGACAACACAACCACCAAAATTCTTGATGATTAGCGTATGCCTGGCGCAGACCTTTATCGATAGTGAAGAGCATTCCAGTTCCAGCCATTGACATCTCATCGCAAATAATGACTTAAATTTTACAAAAATCTTCCTGCAATTGGCGCTCGGCCTTGCCTGATAGATCGGAAATGATACCACCACATGTTTGAATTATGCGTAGTGCCGTGTGTATTGTTTGTCCGTTGGTGTTATTAGCAGCTATGCCTGTCGGCGACATCAAACGAACGCTCAATCTATCATGTAGAGAGTCAATCATATTTACCATTTGATGTATTATAAATGACTTCCCGGTTCCAGCTGCTCCTTGCAAAAGTGTAAGCTTTTCACTCGAGTCATTCGCTAGTTGCCGTGCTAGGTGGTCCAGTATTTGTTGTTGATCCTCGTTCGGGAATATCAGATTAGTAGAAGTGTTTGTAATCCTTATGTAAGTTTCTTTCTGTTTTTTTATGAAATCTAAATTCTCTTCCAGTCCAGGATATTTGTCAAATGTGCCAAACCCGTCATATTCACGATCTATATCACGATAACCTAGTATCACATCTTCAGATGCTTGGTTGGGAAGTGTTCTTGTCAACTCCTGCCAGTCATGGCTATCTTCTTTTGGTAGTACCACATGCTCATATTCGACTTCTTCGTTATCTGGCAATTCCCAAAGTGGAATGTTCCGTGAAGTGAAAGATTCTTTCAATGTTGCATGCGTCTTTAAAGCTTCATAGTTTCACCATCGATGTGCATCAGTAATTTTTGCTTGTAATAGATCTCGTCATTTTCTTCATTCACTCCCGGTTTAACTACTGGACAGAGCTGTAGGATCCGTGATGTTCTGTGGGTGATAAACCTACCGCGAGCAATCTTATGTATCGTGGGAAACTCGCATGTCATTTGTTCTTGCGTTTCTGACCTCATAGCATAGTGGTCCTTTATAGAACTTGGAATAAACTCGTCCGTATCTGTATTTGCCACGGCAACGTGTCATCTGTTGAAATGTAGAGTTTTACAAATTGCCTACTGGAATGATACAGCGGATCCCCAGTGAGTAGATGCATAACTTCGCATGCTGAAATATCACGTTGGCCTAACACTTTTGTTAACATTTTGGCGAATGCTTTTTTCGCGTGATCATTGGGTGTACAGCTGGTCATAATTTTTGTAAACATCGTTAGAAAATCTTGAGATTGGGGTTCTCCTTTTGTCGTATATTTTGATATGTAATTCACACTAGCATGTTCGGATGTGATAATCTTGCAGTGAGTGTTTGCACGCCACAGTTGGGACACGAAGAGGTTGTGTTCATTCAATAGTTCATCGTTTTGCTTGGCTTTATACTGCCAGACTCCTTGCTCATCTTTTGTCAATGTAGAGTCCAATAATTTTGGTTTTTTAAATTTGAACCGACATTCTTGTGGATGTGAGACATCTTTTAGGTAGTAAACACTGTGTTGAGTGTGACGCTGTACTCTGTTTAATAGTTGTGCGACATCAGTTGGATCTCCGAGTACTACGTCAGTCGCCCAAACACTTGAAGGATGCTTTTCAGCTCGTGGTACATCTTTTCCAGGGTTGTACGCTGACACAATAACATCATAATAAGCTTTATAAGTTGCTAAATCATCGATTGACGCAGAGTCGAACATACGGACATCTGGCGCATTTTCAAGCCAAAGAACAGCATGAACGTGAGGACTTCCACGGAGTTGGTATTCAAAACACCACCAAAAATCAGTAATGTTCAACTTTTCCTTCAATACGTCCATGAAAATGCAAACACGCTTCGAGAAGTACTCGTCCGCAATAAGTGGGTTTTCGCTAAGTTTTTCTTGCATCAGTTGCCTTGCTTTTTCTCAGTAAGTAGATTTAATTCTTCGGCAGATATACCGAAATGTCTCACCAAACAATTCCACCAGAGGTCTGCAGCGCTTAACGTAAGGAATAACGTTGGCACGCCCAGCTGATTGACCATTGACTGTAGCTCTAAACGCCGTTGGTACCAGAACGATGACGTACCACGGATTTTGGAACCCCATGTAAGCAAATGTTTTATTATCGACGGGTTTCGGTTAACTTCGGCTGCTAATTGTTGGACATTACCAAAGAAGTCATTTTTCTTAGCGAAGATAGCACTATGTCGACAGGCATTGTGTCTTTACATTGTATTCAGACAGAAAAATCGGAATCGAGGATCTTGAGAAAACCCCTTGTTTTCATATCTCATAAGAAACTCACACCACTCTCGAAATGATACTTTAATGCTCCGTGTTAGGTCTAGGAAATCTGTAGCATCGTTTGGAAACAAATGTGGGAATGCTTGTGGAATATAGCCGGTGAGTGTAAATTCGTTGATTGGCATAGGCAAAACTCTTGGCCATTTGATTTGGTTTACTATAGCAGATTCTTGACTTTGTCTCAGTGCTAGCGGAACTGCTGATTCTTCAATATGATCTTCGTCGAACGATTCATCGGATAAACCTCCTTGTTCAAGCGTCTGCAGACTGTGCATTGTCGGTACGCGAGTGCTTCCAAATTCTGCCTAAACCTCTGAGCATACTCTTCATCAGTTGTATGTCTCCTGTCAGTTATGGCGGGATGCAACAACGTTGTGTCGTCCAAGATTGGCGCCTCCTCTGCGTAAACGTGGCATTTACGTAAGAACAAACACATACATTTGTTACAATTAATTATTTAAGGTAAACAAACCGCTGACTTAAACAAAACAACAATTGCACAAAAACTACTGAATTTACGAACATAAAAAAAATTGTTATAAAATTGTTTAACTATACATGAACCTATGAGTCTAGGCCTAAGAGGTTAGGTTACACTAATATCAGTACTGTATAATAACCGAACAGTTTGGGCTTGGTGTGATAAGTCACAACAAACAGGCAGATGTTACAAATCAGAGTTGTGTTTATAAGTGCATTATTTGTTTTGGCTATAACGTGATATGCACAATTATTATTAGTTTGAAAACATTTGTTACAATTAGTTATTAAGGTAAACAAACCACTGACTTAAACAAAACAAAAATTGCACAGAAAACTACTGAATTTACAAACAGCTGATAGTAACAGTCTGAAGTTAGATATAATATGATCCTTTTAACAGCTGTATAATCAACACACAGTAAATAAACCAAATAAAATATTTCTTTTATTAAAATAACATTGTAACTTCAAAGGGCCGTAGGGCAAAACCCTGACGTCTGATTTGGACCATTTCAAATTTATACCTTCCCATAGTTGGTTACTATGACCGTACCAAATTTCGTGCGGATCACTTCAGCCGTTCAGGATAAGTATATGGAAATAAAAAGCCAGAGTGTAGTATAGAAGCTTCGCTCGCTCCGCTCAAAAATTCATTATTTTAGGGGATTTTTTGGGGGTCAAAGTCACACTTTGTTTCATTACAGCAAGAAAATATCTAAAGATAAAACATTCCGCCACCAGTCGCCGTACACAACAGTACAAGCACCTTAACATTGAGTATCTAATTCAAGCTGTACACAGTACAGTTGTCTTTTAATCGCATGAAACAGATCAGCTGTTTGGAAGGTTCTCGAAGCTACACAAGGTACTTCAACGGTTTTAGAGGAACCTGTTGAATCCCTAACGTGACATGGAACAGTAGCAAAACCTCGTGGTCTTTATTAAATTCATTTAGCCTTAAATTCTACAGTTAATGAAGACATAACTTCTTCTCCTCCAACCAGCTTTGCTGGTTCAAGATTTATAAAGAAAAATGAAACTCCAATTATGAGGAGAAGTTAACATTCACCGAGTGTCTTCATAAACCTTAAGAAGATTACCAGCTTTTATTCAAAAACTGCAGCTAAGTGCTATGGAATTTGGAACTGTCAGAAAGATATTTATTTTCATTATAAACCATAATGAAGCAAATGTATTGTCAAATTAATTAGTTATTTATTTAAAAAAAAAAAATAATAAGCATTTGGTTGGGATTGAGCTAGCATTTTTGGATCTGACAACCCCAAAGGGGTTATTGCAAAATTTTAAACAAATTTTTTTTACTAATCAAAATAGTGGCGTCACGACCTAAATTAAATTTATTTATTATTATTTTATTTTTATTAATATTAATAAGTTGGCCAACAAAACTTATTCTATTGTTACTTCATTTAAGTAAATTTTGATATTTGTTAAACCTCTTTTTTTAAAAATCTGTTTACAACTTAACACTAGTTAAATCTTAGTACACCTTATTGGTGTGAATTTATGGTGTTATGTAACATCAAGTTTATGTAAAACTTAAAAACAAAACAAATTTCAGAGGTTACAACAAAATATAATAAAATATGATCATAAATTTTATCATGAATAAATAGGTATATCATTTCTAGGATAGAACCAAATTCATTTTGATTTACAGATATAATATATATGTATGTATGTATTCACGTTGGTATTGCTGTTTGTAAGTGCACAATTTTGGCTAGGAAAAGGTTAGTCACAAATATAATTTCAATTTGATTTCTTTTAGTGGCATTTTCGCGTGGTTGCACCGTGTCCTCTCTTACCGATCCATTGGGCCTTACACCTTTTATAAAAAACATTGCCACTAGAGGAACGTGGTGCAACAAAGTTACTAAAAATCCCCATAAGAAATACATAGTGTAATATATTTATTAATATAATATATTTTTGTTAATATACATTTAACTTTGATTTGTCTATCCGTGCAAAGCCGGATCGGGCCAGCTAGTTATATATAAATAAAACATCTGATTTGGATCAAAAGCTTAACAACATATTAGGATAGGCCTATTATACTGAACCAACACACATTTATGTATTTCCCTGTATTCCATCATCCAGAACAGAACAACACCCCCAACACATTGCAGTCAAATTCTGTGTGAGGAACAAGAACTGGTATTTATAAATTAATTTGTGACAAATGTAACCTATTCAATATATGTAAAACAGAAAGAGTGTACTATAAAATATGTAAATAAGTATCTGACAAAAAAGATATTAGATAGCACTAAATAAAATTACCCACATCTGATTGACAAGGGCCACGCTATACAGCTTTAAAACCAATTTGAAACCACTGCATGCTTGCAAACACAACTAGCTTCACTTATTCTCGAATACGCATTATGACACGGTAATTAATATACAAGGTTTGGAATCCCAGCTAGACATGATTCTTCCAGTGAAGAGGAGGACGAACAATTTCAAAATCCAATCACAAATGATTATGTTTTACTTAAGCTAAAAGGGAAAAAGAGTTACAAATATTTTGTTGTAGTAGTTTTAAAAGCAAATAATGATCAAGAATTTGAAGTAAAGTTTTTAAAAGAGTAGAGAATAATTTTGTATTTCCTAATGTTGATAATGTTTCATTGGAGACATTATTTCTGTTCCTAAGCAGCCATCAATAGGAAACGTTATGTTTGTAATTTGGAAAAACATGTGAATCTAGAAATACATTCAGTTAACTTAGGGTATACAAGTTTATTCTTAATGTAGTAATAAACCTATCAAATGGTTTGGTATTATTAGGGCAGAGGTTTATTAATTCTACATTTATTGGTTTGAATTTCTCACTTCGTTATCAAAACCTCACATCTGTTAACCTTGAAAATTTGTTAATGGTAATAATAAATAAAGTATTTGACCTTTATCATAGTGTGGTTTTAATTAATGTCATAAATATTGCCATTTCATAAATATTGTAGGTTTTAAAAAAGTTTTTTAAATAGCAAACAATTAACAAACAAAAAAGTCAGTTTTTGTAGAATAGCCAGATTAACACAAACAAAAACCACCACTCTGATAATTAATTATTAAATGAAATCTCATTTCACTTTTGGTAAGTTGTAACACATCCAAACTTAAATTATTTTACAACTTAAATACTTACGTATCACTAAATACTTTTGACACAGCAGGCCGTCCTGTATCTGGTAAGCGAAATAGACGCTTTTCATCTCGTACTGTAATTAAAAATGTTATGTCAGGCTTTAGTAAATCCAATGGGAAGCGATAAATATTTGATTCTTTATCTGGAAGATGATGTGGGATACCAGCCAGTTTTGACAGAGCAAATGCAGTTAATCCATGCCAATATCTGAAAAAATACATCACAACCTACATCAGTAAGTCCTGTATATTCTCTCAGTAACTGACTTATTCTTAATATTTACTAATTGCAATGCCTACTAACCAGGGCCGGCCTAAGGCGTGTGCGACGTGTGCAGTGGCCCAAGTGCGGTTTTTTGGTCACCAAAAAGGGAAAAATAATAAAACCCTTACATTCTTCTATAGTAAAAATTTAAGTATTATGGACTTTTTCAATGGTAATTAAATTTGTATAATTTTTGTTTACAAAATAATATGTTTTTTGAGAGAACACTAAATATACGCTTTAATCGCTCCTCTTTGTTGTTTTGACAAATTAACAGTTGATAGTTGTAGATAAGTGAGTCACAAAACTCACAGGAAGTTTCGTCTGTGTCGCGTCGGTGCATCTGGCTGTCTCTCACCACTCCCCCCTACTTGTGTTCTCAGAATAAAGGGTGCACAAGCGCACGTCTGCTCTCAGTAGTCTGCACATCTTCCCTATTGTGCTGCAACAGCAGATAGGTTCAGTCTTGAGTTGTTTATTAGCGTGAGTAGTGACAAGTGTTAAATGTATCCATTTGAAACCTACAAATAATTAATCTATTGTGTGTCTGATTTTAATGAAATTACAATGTTTTCCAAACCCTCTGGAAGTCAAAATAGGAAGCAGAAAGCTAAATCCTTGAAAAAAGCGGAAGCCAGTGCTAAATTATTAGTCAAGTACTTATCGACACCATAAAACCCGTGCTCTAGTACAGAAATTGTAGCTACGACAGACGTATGCGTAACTAATAAACCCGAAAAAGATGAGAACAATAACGGACAAAAACTACAACCAGCAGATTCTGATGGTGGAATATTACCATCGGATGAAATTGTTCAAGGTCAAGATTCTATAACTGTAAATGTAAATCATTCTTTGGAAGAGCAAGGAAATGGTTGCACCAGCTCGGGGAATGCCACAGTTCCATTCCTATTGAAAGACCCTACACATCTTAATCCAAATTACGGTGACTGTATTATAGCTAAAGCGCCGCATTTAGAAAGATATCCCAAGGATGGAACAAAGAGATCATTTTCTTATCTTTTCTACTATTGACTAGCACCAAATGGTGAATCAGTAAGGAGAGGTTGGCTATTGTATTCTCAACAAAACAATAGTGTTTACTGTTTTTGTTGTAAGTTATTTAGTACCGGTACTGCAACTGCACATTCCAATACAGCTTTTTGACTGACAGATAAAAGCGGAAACTGTGATTGGAGGCACATTGGAACTATACTGATACTTCATGAAACTTCACCAAACCATCTAAAGTGCTATGAAAGATGAGTGGAGGCAGAAAGAAGACTGAGCACAGGTAAAACAATTGACGATCAAAACCAAAAATTAATTGCCAAAGAAAAAGAAAGATGGTGTAATGTTATTAAACAACTTGTTGCCATAACACAATTTTGTAACACATGTGCCCACTGACAACAAGAATTATTAAAAAAAAATCGTATATGAAAATTTCATTTAATAATTCAATTGTAAAGAGAGAGGCGTATAGTGTATTTGTATGTAATAGTTAACTTGGTCAAATACATGTGTAGAATTGTATCTCATAGGATAGGAGAGAGAAAGAGTAAGGAAATTAAAAAATAACTAAATACATAAACAAAAAATAATTTAATGATAAATAGTAAAAAGGTAACAATTTTAAAATAAAGTAAAACAATCATTTTTGTAAAACAAATTCGAACTTTCTAGAAAAATAATCAAAAGTGACATTTTGACCTATGGTAATATTTCAAACAAAGAGCCAATAATATAAAGACATGGACTCTACGAGACATTGATATGAAATACAAGTGTAGATGGTTATATAAAAAATTAACACAACCTTATTAACATCGAAAATAATATTTGCAACAATTTAAAAGACAGTAAACATCACAACGCACACAAAATAAAATATAAATATGCACATGGTTTAAAAAAGTATGCAATGACAGAGAGATCGCCATGATCAAGATACTTTTATTTCTGTGGAAGTTGGTTCCTTCCAGTTAACATTCTGAAAGAGGGGAAAACGTAGTGAAACGTTTCAGTCAGTGTGAGTTGGTTGAATTGACCAGACGTAAGGCGGTGTGCCCTGGATATAAAAAATGAGTTTTTGATCAGAGGTATGTCATTTATCTGCAAAAATGAATTAAATAGTTGTGGCCTGAAGGCAAGTGTATGTTCTGCAAAAGTTTTTCGTCGAAAATTCAATCGATTCTAAAAGTTATAACTGGTTATAACTCTACGACCATGTGCTTCGAACAATGTGAAGTGTGATGGATTTAAGTGTGCTCATCGTCGATGAATTGTGATATTAAAAGTATTATTAAAAAAATAAAATATTTAAATGAAAGCAACATAAAAGCATAAATAGAATTTCGACCTTTTTTGCTAGAAAATTGACAATTTTTAGAAATTTACATTAGCCTAGGCTTGGACAGACTTTTATATTTTAATTTGGGTTAAATTTAAATTACAATTTAAACGGCCTCTCTCTCAGATAGGATATATTTAAAGTTAATTTAAAGTATAATATGTCTGTTGTATTATTTTTTATGTCATGTGCAATTGCAAATTAACTCATGGAAGGTTATTGAGATGGATGTTATATATACAAGAGTATAATTTAACTATTGAGTATTGCCCTGGCAGGGAGAACATAGCAACTGATACATTGTCTAGAATTAGTCATAAAGAAGTAATTGGAAAAAAAGGAGGGAGTGCTTAAAATGTAGCCTATAATGCTAAGTTGATTAAACAGTGGAAAATTAAAGATAAAGAGATTTAGAAATTTTTTTTGGGGGGGGTTTAAAGGCGAAAAACCTAGGTGGTTATTATCGCCTGGATAACGAAGAGCATTCATATAATGCTCATACAATCACACACAGGTATAAAATTAAACTTTTAATTTACACACACTACAGACGATACACGATAAAAAAAACAACGATAACAACAATAATTATACACTAACAACTTGTCACAGGGTTGTAAAGGGCCCTGTAACATAACAATGAATAAAACTCTAACTAACATAACAAGTAATAAATCTAAACATGGTATTTAAGTTACGTAAATGTATGTTGTTTCAAATGTTTCCAATTATATTCAACCGATGAAGGAATGCTAACACCATATTAATGGTTTGGGGGTCATTACCCAGCATCCTCTGAATGCAATTTGGTAGACAAAACCTCTTCTGAACATGTTTCAGCTTTTCACAATCTAGAAGTAGATGTTTAATTGAAAGAAGGTTTAAGCAGTAAGGACAAAGCGGCGGATCCCCCCGACGCATCAGAAATCCGTGGGTTAACCCAGAATGGCCAATGCGTAGGCGAGAAACCACCACTTCCTCTCGACGGCTTTGGCGGTTTGAGGATATCCATGGCCGAACGGTATCTTTAATTTGCCGGAGTTTATTTCCTTGTACTGCTACCCACTCTTCTTCCCACTGTCTAAACAGGGCTTGTTTTACAGAGGACATAAAGTCAGACGACATTACTCTACTCACGCTAGGCTGTAAGGAAGTGGCTTCCTTAGCAGCTAGGTCTGCTTTAGTGTTTCCATGTATACCGGCGTGACCCGAAACCCAGCAATACGACACTCCCACGCCCCGTAGCCAAAGTCTGTGCATGGAGCACAGAATATCTTTGACCAAAGGGTTAGGAGAGTACATATCTTGAATGGATTCAAGTGCACTTCTTGAATCTGAACATATAAGAAGGTGCACCGGTGTTGTCAGTACAATATTGAGTGTCTTGAGTATTGCAAAAAGTTCTGCTGTATATACAGAAGAGCAAGATGGTAATCCATAAGTGAAGCTGTTTCCTGACAGAACAAATGCACATCCGACTCCATTGTCCAGTTTAGAACCATCGGTGAAAATGATCTGACTTGATGGGTAGAGTTTACATATGGATATAAATTCCTGACAGTAAACAACATCGGGTGTAGTTTGTTTTAGATATCTAGACAGTGAAAGATCAACATGAGGCTTTTTAATTAACCATGGAGCGACAAAACATGGTGTATTTTCATATATTGGAGGTAGTGTTAAACCTAGATTATTGAGGATACGGATAGTTCTGATCCCATAGGGAGCAGTAGATTGTTTCCAAAATTCGTATTGTGTAAATAATGGATTGTTGAATATAATATCGTATGAAGGGTGTAAAGGTTTGGAGCGCATATGATGTCAAGGCGAGGGTCAAATTTGGTTTTGAAACTTACAATACTGTGAAAAGACCTCGAACGAAAAGATAGACGCCTACGGACAGAACGATTCTGTGTAATTCCATTAAAGAGCAGGGGTGACAGAGAAAGACATGTTTTCTCCAAGATAAAGAAAGATTTTCTAAAAAGTGTTATGTTAAGACATCCTAACATTAACAAAGAGTTTTACATGAGTACAGATGCGACAGACATTGCCTTAGGAGTAGTATTGTACCAATTAGATGAAAGTGGTGACAAAATGGTGGTAGCATTTGCAAGTCGTTATGTGCAGGAATTTGAGTTAAGGTACACAATTACAGAAAAGGAATTGCTAAGTATGATATTTGGTTGTACAAAGTTTAGAGGGTACATTCTGGGTAACTAAATCATAGTAAGATCTGATCATAAGGCTCTCATGTTCCTTAAGAATTGCAAATTAACTCATGGAAAGTTATTGAGGTGGATGTTATATCTACAAGAGTATAATTTAACTATTGAGTATTGCCCTGGCAGGGAGAACATAGCAACTGATACATTGTCTAGAATTAGTCATAAAGAAGTAATTGGAAAAAAAGGAGGGTGTGCTTAAAATGTATAATGCTAAGTTGATTAAACAGTGGAAAATTAAAGATAAAGAGATTTAGAAAACATTTGAAAATTTAATTACAGAACAACAGAATGATGTAAAATGTAAAAAAGATAATCAAACAGTTAAGAGATAAAGATTATTTTACAAATCTCTCTTCATGAAAAGTCCAAAACAACAATGTGACAATGATGATGTCAAGCTGAGAAAAATTTGGTTTTGAACCATACAATACTGTGAAAAGACCTCGAACGAAAAGATAGACGCCTACGGACAGAACAATTCTGTGTAATTCCATTAAAGAGCAACGGTGACAGAGAAAGACATGTTTTCTCCAAGATAATTTGCTGACAGTAATGAAAAAATGTATAGAAATTTTGCTGACAGTAAAGTTGAAAAGAAGAATTTTCAGTCTGAAATCAGTAAGAAATTAAGAGAATTTAAAATTGAAACTAAAGGGAATCTAAAAAAATTCAATGGAAGGTTTGAAGTATTAGAAAATAAGACAGAAATGGTTAGCAATGAAATAAGTAATTGTAAGGAAGTATTAGTGTAAATTTTAATGAAAATGTTTTTGAACTGGAAAAATTAAAACATGCAAACATAAAAGTTGAAGATTGTGTAATTGAGCCTAGTGTAAAAGTGGAAGGCAGTATGACCAAAGTTTATGATAGTACAAATGTAATTTAGATCAGGTAAACAATGACATAAGTAATTGTAAGGAAGTATTAATGGAGGTTAATGTAAATTTGAATGAAAATGTTTTTGAACTGGAAAAAGGGGTTCATAAGGATTTGAATCATTTTGAAATGGACTTGATCAATGAAAAAGATTTTGAAAATTGAAAATGTTACTGCATTTTTAAAGACATATGAGCTTGATGTAAATGTAAATTTTTTTTATTATTAAATTTGCAACGTTATTGATTTAGCAAATTATAATCAGTAATACAAAATTTTATTTTTCGACAAAATTTTTCTAAGTCCAAATTAAAAATTATTAAAAAAATCGATAATATGTGTATTAAAATTTTATTTTCAATTCAATTTACTGTCAACTTTTAATAGTTATCAATTTTCCATCAATTACCACTTTAAAAACCAAACTTTCCAAAAATATTTAACTCTAACCTCTAAAGTATGTTTACCTTTGAGGTTATACCAATGTTTATCACATATGATCGATATTTAGGCTCTCTGACGTCACACAATCCCATTACGTATTCTACAATCTGAGCCTTGCAAATCTTGAACATCTATGATTCACCACAGATGTTCAATCTTCGCGCCATTCCTACATTAACCGCGCAAATTAGGTATGACGTCATTCTTTCATCTAAGGCCTATTTTGAGCACTTTTTTCGTTAAATTTTCACTTTTCTAAATTTTTTCTGAGATCGGGGTTTGTCTGGCTATTCTAGTACTCACTTGGCATGACGGAGGCAAATAAATGAAAACTAAGACATGTGATGGCAAACTCTAAAACCTTTACTCACATATAATTTTTTGTATACACATGACATAAAAAATAATACAATAGACATATTATACTTTAAATTAATTTTAAAATATCCTATCTAAGAGAGAGGCAGTTTAAATTGTAATTTAAATTTAACACAAATTAAATAAAAAATATAAAAAGTCTGTAAAAGCCTAGGCTAATGCAAATTTCTAAAAATCGTCAATTTTCTAGCAAAAAGGTTGAAATTCTACTTATGTTTTTTATATTGCTTTATTAAAAAATTTTTTTTTTAATACTTGCGTGATCACAATTCATTGACGATGAGCACAATTAAATCCATCACACTTCACATTGTTGGAAGCACATGGTCGTAGAGTTATATCCAGGTATAACTTTTAAAATCAATTGAATTTTCGACGAAAAACTTTTGCAGAACATACACCTGCCCTCAGGCCACAACTATTTAACTCATTTTTGCCGATAAATGACACACTTCTGATCAAAAACTCATTTTTTATATCCAGGACACACCGCCGTATGTCTGATCAATTCACCTAACTCACACCGACTGAAACCGTGAAACGTTTCACTACGTTTTCCCCTCTTTCAGAATGTTAACTGGAAGGAACCAAATTCCACAGAAGTAAAAGCATCTTGATCATGGCGATCTCTCTGTCATTGCATACTTTCCTAAACCATGTGCATATTTATATTTTATTTTGTGGTTGTTTACTGTCTTTTAAATTGTTGCAAATATTATTTTCGATGTTAATAAGGTTGTGTTAATTTTGTATATAAACATCTACACTTGTATTTGATATCAATGTCTTATAGAGTTCATGTCTTTATATTACTGGCTCTTTGTTTGAATATTATTACCATAGGTCAAAATGTCACTTTTGATTATTTTTCTAGAAGGTTCGAATTTGTTTTACAAAAATTATTGTTTTACTTTATTTTAAAATTATTACCTTTTTACTATTTATCATTAATTTTTTTTTCTATCTATATTTAGTTAGTTTTAAATTTCCCTACTCTCTCTATATTATCCTATGAGATACAATTCTACACATGTATTTGACCAAGTTAACTATTAAATACAAATACACTATACGCCTCTCTCTTTACAATTGAATTATTAAATGAAATTTTCATATACGCCTTTTTTTATATATAATTCTTGTTGTCAGTGGGCACATGTGTTACAAAACCCCTTTTTATGAGAGATATTTCAAAAATCTCTCTTCATGAAAAGTCCAAAACAACAATTTGACAATAATGATGTCAAGCTGAGAGAAAAAATTGTTCAAAATAGGCCTTAACAGGTTGAGTGCCATGAGAGACATTTTTATCTCTCACCCGGAATATACTAAGTAGATCAGACAAAAAAATGTCAAAGGGTCAAAAAAATTTATTTTATTTTATTGAAAATATATGTAAACTAAATACAATAATTACTGAAAATTTTGTTTTTCCTTGAAAAATACTTTGTTTTGGCCTAGAAATTACTGAGAGATAAATATATCTCTCATGGCACTGGGGGTTATTTTGGGCTGGAACTTGGAACCCTAAATTATATGTAATCAGGAATTTTGTCTTCATCCATTTATAATTGCAACTAAAAATTATACTTAGTCAAACTCAAAACTAAGTATACAAAACTTTAATATTTTAGTTACATCTAGTTATTTTCATAAAACGATTACAAAAAAACTCACAAATTGAAAGACAATATTATTGCAGAGCATTTCTAAGTTTACAATATGTAAACATGTGATAGGCCTACTACTACTACTAAAGTGTAGAGGTGGGCGTTATTTAACGTAACAGGAAAAATAATACTATTAATGCGTTGCAGACTATTACCACGTTAATACGTTACGTAGGACACCCTATTATTTTTGTAACGTCAAGCGATAACGCAGTGAAGGGGGCTGACGAACGTTCCAGAGTGGTGTTAATTCCAAGTCATGATCAAGTAATCATATCTCAAAATAATACCTCGACAAAAATAATACCTTGACAAAAATAATACCCTTTGAGAAAACGGCCAACAGATTACTTTCTTCGCTTGCGTTAACGTTACAATATTAACAGGATGCATCAACGTACACACAGATACAAGCTACACATTATTAAACCCGAATAAACAGGATGTTTGGTGTGAGATTCCAGGAAATATTTTGTCTTGCCTTTCCCGGTGTCTGTATTCATTTAATCCAAGAATCCATTACAGAGTAGGCCTACACATAATTAATAGCTTAGGCCTATATGCAGATAAGCACATTGACATAATAATTACAGCTGACATAAAATATTTAAAAAAATAATAAAATGCTTTATAGAACTATCCTTCCCTAGGCCTTAGGGCATAGTTGAATTAAACACTTGACACTGTGCAATTTAATTTAGTCTACAACATTAACGTAAAATTATGTTTTTTTTTAAATTTTTGTCTTCAATAATTACTCTAGGTTTACATTTGATTTCTAATGATTTGTATATTATATATTTATTTATATCTAATTATTTTGACAATTTTAATTGCATTTTTTTAGTAAAGATTTTCTTCGAAACATAAACTTAAAGGAGCACAAGAAATTACTTGAGAATCTTGGTAACTTTTGAACATAAATTAATATCGCTTGGAACCCTTACATTAAATGAATAATATTTTTTAAATGTTTATTTTAATTTGAAGTTGAGTACGGTATTTAAATTTGACGTTTTTAAATTTTGAGTTATCAGTAATTACTCTAAGTTTAAATCTTATTATTATTTTTATATTATATATTTATATCTCATCATTCTGAAAATGATTGTTTTAATGTATTTTGTTAATAAATGAGTTTCTTGAAATATTCAAGCAACGCTGCAGATAATATTACTTGAGAATATCGGAAACATTTCATAAAGTAATCTCGTCTGCAACGAAACACTAAATAAATAAATACACCTTGCTAAAACGGTCTGCTAGTAACTTGCCCGCAACGGAACATCATATTACCAAATTAATAGTTTCAGTAATTTCGTCTGCAACGGTCGTTATGTCAAATAACACCTCGGCAGTTTTCCGCCACCTATTAATACGTTACAAAT
>JAGFPH010000096.1:1033982-1056755 GCA_018207615.1 Philaenus spumarius
ATACTTTCTTAGTTTATTTTACAATACATTTGGGACAAAATGTTACAGTACCAGTTAACAAGACTATTAAGATCCTGGAGAATAATATTAAGTCAAACAACACCTTGACTGCAGACGAATTAGGGGAACTCGTGCGATTACTCAGAATAGTATTGGGCCAGAACTATTTTATGTTCGATAATAAATATTACCTACAGAACAGCGGCCTAGCTATGGGTAGCCCTCTATCTCCCATATTAGCTGAAGTGTTTTTGGACAACTTTGAAGATAGTTTTGTTTTGTCGGACAAAAACGCACATCGTTCAAAACTTATCTATTGGTACAGGTATGTTGATGGCGTTCTGTGTTTGTTCAAAGGCAACAGTAGACAAATAGACTTTTTTAACAAATACCTTAATTCAGTGCACACAAACTTTCACAATTATTATTTTTTTTTCCGCTTACACACTTCCTCAGCAAGGGATATTTAATTAAATTACAAGTGAAAAAACATAGACCGAGACCGGGAGTTGAACCCGGGACCTTCAGGTTTCCGTCCTGACGCTCTAACCATCTGAGCTACCCTGATATCTACCGATATTGGTCGATGTTATCTCACTTGTACGGTTTTTACTGCAATTATTGAACCAACAGACTGACTACCTCGTGTATACGACATTGAAGACAATCTTAATTCTTATTTTGCAGCCTACAGTGGTGTTATTATTATTTTTTTTTTTTTCGCTTACACACTTCCTCAGCAAGGGATATTTAATTAAATGACAATGAAAAAAGATAGACCAAGACCGGGAGTTGAACCCGGGACCTTCAGGTTTCCGTCCTGACGCTCTAACCGTCTGAGCTACCCTGATATACTGATATTGGTCGATGTTATCTCACTTGTACGGTTTTTACTGCAATTATTGAACCAACAGACTGACTACCTCGTGTATACGACATTGAAGACAATCTTAATTCTTATTTTGCAGCCTACAGTGGTGTTATTATTATTTTTTTTTTCGCTTACACACTTCCTCAGCAAGGGATATTTAATTAAATTACAAGTGAAAAAACATAGACCAAGACCGGGAGTTGAACCCGGGACCTTCAGGTTTCCGTCCTGACGCTCTAACCATCTGAGCTACCCTGATATCTACCGATATTAGTCGATGTTATCTCACTTGTAGGGTTTTTACTGCAATTATTGAACCAACAGACTGACTACCTCGTGTATACGACATACACCCAAACTCACATAAAATGGCAGCTTTTAACTCCATGATACATCGACTTTTAAATACACCACTTAAGAAAGAGAACTATGACATTGAATTTAACACTATTAAATTCATTGCGCAGGAAAATGGTTATAGTATAGATATCATTCATAAATTACACCGAAAGCTTAAAAGCAGGTCGGACGTGATTAAGGAACCTATCGACAAGAAGTATGTATCATTAGAGTATAACAAACTTGCTGAAACAATAGCCCACAGCACCTTTAGTAAACAAGGTTATACTGTAGCATTCAAACCTAATAACAGTCTCAAAAAACAACTCTCGTTTAATAATACAGAGGTTCCTAACATCCCAGCTTTAGACAAGACTGGCGTTTACAAACTTAAGTGTGGCAAATGTGAATCATTTTACATAGGCCAAACAGGACGCAGCTTTGTGAAAAGATATAAAGAGCATATAAAATCCCTCAATAAATATCCGACGAACTCCCTATACGCCGACCACATAGTTAATACTGACCACAAATACAGTGACATCAATAGCCTGGAAATTGTACACACCTGTAGAAAAGGTAAACGTATGGACAGATTAGCAGAAATAGAAATTTATAACAGCTTAAGAAAACAACATACCAAAATTTTAAATTCCCAAGTAAATTTTACAGCAAACCCTATATATGAAGAAATAATCAAGTTGGCTGTATGGAATTAGTCATTGTAGGGATAACCTGTTCTTCACAGTTGGCAACCCTGATTTGATAACATTTCTGTCTAATAACAATACTGTCCAACATTTTAAATAATTAATTGTAATGTATTCTCATTCTGTTGGCCCACAAGTTGTAAATATGTCGGACGTTTTGTGTATTTTTGTGTGCTGTTTTATTTTTGACGACTTCCCAATGGACGTAGAATTATCGTGTGTGAACTGTGTGTGTTTTGTATTTTAGTGTGTTTGAAAATGCGATTAATCGTGAAACAGTTGTAGCACGTTTCTTAAACTAAGAATTGGATAACAATGACGGTAAGAAACACAAATTTATTAAAATAAAACTTGAACACAGAATCTCACAACTAATACGTTTATTGATTCAACGACAAAGTCACCATTTCAGTGGTGCACGAGCTACAATAATCAATTTATAACTAACCTAACAAAGTTTCATGCCTCGTATTTATACAAAACTAAAAGAGGTTTAGATTAAGACTATGTTACATAGTAGTACATTTTACCAAGATTATTCTCAGCTGACAAAGCAACATTTACATTTGCATATTTCGCTAGCGATTTTTGTACAGTATTAAATAAAGGTGTATGTAGCACATGTTGTTTTAACCCATCGTTGTTGAATTTTCTTGAAAATTATTTTCTTGTTTTTGTTGTCTATCAACCAATTCTTTAGAATAACCATTAAATATCGAAGCACCATAAATATATTTTAGTTCTTTCTCCTAGTTGTCCTTAATTACAGCAAATTAACTAATCTGTGCACCAAAGAATTAAATAATTCTTTGTATAAGTTGTCACCAGGTGAGTGTGCTATCAACCTCAATACAGTACCAAGAAATTTTACGGACCTGGATGGGGCTTTTATACTGAGCAGGAAGTTGTCATGGTGTTTTTTCAACACGAGACAGATGAGATGTGTTTTTATCAGAATTAATAGATACCTATTTTTTAAACTGATTGATGACAGGATCGAGATCATGTTTTAAATTCATCTCCAATTGAGATTTGAGACTAGAGTTAGTTGTAACAACTATTGTGTCATCAACAAAAAGGATTGAATTTGCATGGTCTACAAATAGACCACAAACAATTTTTGAAAATTTACTGCAAGTATGGCCTTTTCAAATTACAACTTTCTGATAGCGATCTGAAAGAAAAGAAAAAACGACTGAAGCGCTCTACCCTCTAGCCCGTAATAAGACAATTTATGCAGAAGCAATCCAAGGTCAACACATTCAAAAGCTTTTGACAAATCAAGAAATATGAAGTATTAAAAAGGTACTCTTGGCTTTTACTTAAAAAAATATATAATTTCAATGGTTAACTTACCTTCATACTCCGCTATTGTACTGGGCACTTTACAACAGAAGAATAGAAATAACACTGTGATAGAAACACAGTGTTTTCTCATTTTACCTGAAAAATATTTAAATGAGAATTACTGCTCTCTAGCATCATTATTTGAATTCATTCAAATTATAACTATTTTAATTTACTAAATATTCATAGAATTGCAAAAGTTTTGGTTAATTTGGTAAAATTTCAGAACAAGAATTTGTTTCAATCCGTTAAAAACAATAATAATATAAATTTTCAGAAACAGTTCAGCCCATTTTGGTAAATTATTGAGGTAAAAACAATATTCCAATCTCCCTGTAAATGCAAATTGCATATTATTGAATACACAATACAAACAAATGTAACTAAAGCAAAAATAAATATTTATTCAATATCTTTGATTTGATTATATACTCTAACGTACCTGTGATATAAAATTATTTATAGATTTAATCTTTTATGTAAAAAATATTTCATTTTATTTAAATACATTTTATTTTTACTCCTAATTTCCTTTGTTTTCACTTAACTATCATATTAAATGTTGCATTATGTAATCCTAATTACAGAATACATAACAGGATGAATATTATATGGAACTATAACCTTCATCATATTGTGAATTTGTTATCAGGAATATTAATCAAAGAAGATTGATTAAAGTAATAGGTTTGGGCTGATTTACACACGAGATTATAACTCTTTGTCACATTACACAGAGACTGTTTGAATAAAAAAAATAGTGTTGCTATAATCAAATTATCTTGTACAATTTTTATTAAAAAAAAACTGCTAGCTTTGTATACAATTATAGAATTAGTAACTAAAACTGAATCTGGCAGAGGAGATATAAATGATCTGACTTACAATACCGGGGAAGAAAAAACAGTCTTGTTTGCTGATGACACCACATTAACGGTTTTTAAGAATAATATTGACCTAAAAAGATGGTTGTTTCACTTTGATTATTACAGAAAATTGTTTTTTGGAAATTGGTCTAAAACTGAATACAATAAAACTCAGTTAATTCAACTCAGTTGTACAAAATTTCAATTAACCACTTAGAACCTAGTTCAGACTATTTACCTTTTTTCAAATAAACTTCATTGAGGTGGTAGCTGCAAGAAGCGCATTTGGTATCATGGACCCTTTTTGCGGATAATATTCAATTTGCTTCTAATATGTCTATTGGCATCCCAGCACAGTTTTGCTTTGACATCTTTTTTTGTTGCTGAGCTAAGCAACAGGTGTTTATAAGTGAGCTATGGGCCTCTTTTGCATACCTATTTTGGGCCTCTCTTATGTTTGTCTTTGTAGTGTGTACAACAGAAGTTTTCTACATTTTATAAGTTTTAAAGTTATAATTTATTTATTTATTTAATATGTTAAGTAGCAGAAGTGCAATTAAATAACAATTTCAGAGGAAAAGAGGTGGGGCAAAGAAAAAACAAGCAAGCAAGGAAAAGTGGACTCGTAATGTGAAGAAAGCAAAAAGGGAAGCAGGATTAGGTTATGTTTTTAATTCAGGTAAAAAAGTTCAATGTAAAATATTTAGGCCATTAGAAAAAAGTTGCTTGGAAAACTGCTTTAATAAAGTGTCTGCTGAAGGTCAGGATAATCCAGAATAAACAACTTTACAAAATATGATCTAACTCAAACAGGCCAAACAAACTAGTAGATAACAATTGGAAATTAGCATCAAAACATTTAGAAAGCATTTCACATAAACGTAGTCATTACACACTCTCTAAAAGTAACAGAGTCTATTTTGAAAACCCTGATTTGAATATTAATATAGTAAATGAAAGTTGTTGTTCCTTTTTTGAAGACGAAACTCGCAAAAAGTTGAAAATGCCTCATAAAACCTACTTCAAATTTTTTTGAGAAAGTAATTAAGATTTCACAAACAAAACCCATTTGTTTATGATTACTGTACTGAAATGGAACAGAAACTAACTGGAAATCATTCTGTTGAGAGTCACTTGCAAAACAAAATACACAAAAAAGGTACAACACATGAAAGTAAAAAATGATGAAATTAGAAAATATGAATATAAATTGTAGAATTTGATTACAGCCAAAATCTTTCACTCCCCAAGTTAAATGTGACAACAATTTATCTATTCAATATCTGTATTCACAACGATATGATTCATTGTTCTACTATACATTTATTGGATCCCAAGCGAAAAAAGGTGCTGCGACTAGGTTGGGTCGAAAAAAAATAAATGTTTTTTTTAAACGCTCTAGGTCGGAAAAGTTGCCTATTGCTTTAAGAAGAAAAATTATGTAAACATTTTTTAAATCAGTTAACATCTTCCGCTCGCGCATCGCTCTTAAAGTTTGAAAAAAATGTAAAAATCACAAATTTTCGTGATTTTTTCAGCCATTTAATTATATTAAAACTATGACACTCTAGTGTTATATGTCTAGTTTATAGCAAGAACAACTTATACAAAATTATTTAAGATCATTTACTAAATGTCTTTTGCTTGCGCAACATCAATGACATTGTTAAAAAATGACAAAATTATATGATTTTAATACTGCTCCGTGCTTAGTTGTCTGGTACAAAGGAATCGTGTGCTCACTAAATTCAGTTATAAACGGTAAGAGCTAGACTGAAAAATCGATACAAGTGACCTTGGTCGCTTGCTTAGTGCAGTGATCCCCCCCCACCAACGCAACCATTACATATCCTCATACTGTCGTCAACTCGTCAGTCATTAGTCGTCTGTGACAGGTGGCACGGCACACGCTACCAAGCTGTGTTTTGTGTATGTGGTGTGAGTCTATTCAGTGCAGTGTGTTGTTTTCACTTACTTAATACTTAGTCTTGTGTTTTCTAACAACTAATAATGGCTGAATCACAAACAGTGCTTACTAGGAGTGTGATTGCCGACTCCAGACAAAAGTTTTGCTGTCCTATATTTGGTGAGCCACAGAGTTTTATATAAAACAAACTGCCTACGTATGAATGTGTCCTTAAATGTTGCTTTGAGGAGCAATACAATTTGTCACTTGTGAAAACAACAAGTTTGTAAGTTTCTCTAAAGTAGCACTTACTGTTGCAAATCAAATCAAATTATTGTATGACAAAGCATCCATTCCCTCATTGTCAAAAAGCCGGATTGTAACGCTCATCAATAATTATTATGGTTCTTACACGAAGATAAGGAAATCCTATAAACGTGATAAAGGTAAGGAATTGTTTAAAAGTAGGCTAGATGAATTTAAAGCTAAAGCCAAATCACTTTTCGACTGTGCTACTTGCAAATGCACTATGACATTGAATTGTACCTGCAATAAAGCCCCAAATATTTGTCAATGTGACATTGTTATTGAATGTTCTTTTGAAAAGGAAAAGAAGATTCCTGTTCTTGAATTGCGGTTTATCTCAATAAAATTACCTCTCAAGAAATTACCGTATGGGGAAAATCGGATCCATTGACAGAATAGTCACAAAAAAGTTAACGTTGAAAGCTCAAAGGAAAGATCGTGAATTAAATCGAGTACTGAGTGTAAGCACTAAAGACAAATCTCAAGTAGCAGATTCTTCGAAAATCGATAGTGACAGTTTTACTGAAGACGAATGTGAAGATGATGAATTTAACCCATGTTCATCAAATACAACAAAGAAATGGCAAATGAGAGTTCAACTTGGTGAAACGGCACTAAACAGTGATCCCTTAGGAGTGTCTGATCGGGCAACGGCTCTCATAGCATCAAGTGTTCTGTAAGAATTTGGGATAATAACCGAAACTGACCCTTCATCTGTCATTGACAAAAGTAAAATAAGAAAAGGCAAGAGTCTTGTTAGGAAAGCAATTATCAGTGAATTTAAACCTCCTGAGGAAAATTGGGGTCTTTACTTCGATGGTAAAAAAGACAATACTTTTTTTATAGAAAAAGTGAACAATAAGCAATTACTTTTTATAACGGATTTGGATTTTACATGCAATTGTAAGACGGTTTTTTGATAAACTTAACAGTTTAACCGCTAGGAGCGCTGAAAGTTTCACACAATACACAGTGGTTGCGTTAGCGATTTTTAACAGTAATTTAAGTACTTTTTTCTATAAAATAAAGTATTTGTCAAATTGCAACAGCTTTTTAACATTCCATTGTACAAGATATTGCACTTTGAGTTAAATTTTATTGTTTGCAAATAATTGGTAAGAACATGCCTCTAATAAAATTGTTGAAGAGTTTCTGAACTTTGTTGAACTTTCAGCACTCCTAGCGGTTAAACGTTAAGTTTATCAAAAAAACACCAAGAATGAAAACGTCTTAAAATTGCATGTAAAATCTAAATCCGTTATAAAAAGTAGCAGTTTCCATTAGAAATTTCAAAGCCGACCGCCATATTGGAAAATGGCGGCCATTTAGAAATATTTAACTACATATTTTTTAATTTCTCATAAAACAAGGAAAAATTCCCGATTTAAAGTTTGCTGTAAAATTAATACTTTCTGAGATCCCCATGGTGGCAGAATTAAAAAAATCACATAAAATAGAAAATGTTTGAGAGCCTGTATCTCATAAACGGTTGGGTTTAGGAAAAAATACTAAAGAATAAAAATGTCTTAAATGTGTGTCCCCAATCGAAAGTCAACATAAAAAATAGGGGTTTCCATTTGAAAAAATTAAGTTGGCCGCCATATTGGAAAAATGGTGGAGTTTTTGGAAATTTTAATATTGTATTTTTAATGCAAGAGAAAAAGTAGGGAAGGTCCCCCATTTAAAGTTTGTTGTAACTTTTATAGTTTCCGAGATCCCAATGGTGGCCATCTTGAATTGATCACTCTGTATACTATGTATGCCCTTTTCACGTTCTGACTTGTGTCTACGCTAAAAGTTTGCGTGACAAGAGATTTCAGAAACATAGTCAAGCGAAAGTGACCAATGGGCCAATAGAAGTTATCACTTCAAAAAAGAAGAAAAATACAATTTTAAAATGTACAAGAAATCATAAATAAGTTATCACCAGAACAATAACGTCAATCCTGTACCTACACCAAAAATTCCCTTACAAAGAATCAGAATAAAACTCGAGATAAAAAATAAAAAGAGCGACATATCGATGGTAACAAGCACAAACATAGTATGTCGATTTTTTACTGAAAATGAGATATAGATATATTTGGAAAGGTCTAGTCTTCATCTATGTCTGCATACAAATGGTATGTCCAGTTTCCAACAGTAAATTATTGAAAAAAATTCTGAAAAAAAATTGTTGATTCTGGCAAGAGAACTGTTAACTATGCACACGTCAGGCGCGGATACAGCCAAAACATTTTTTAAGGCTTGATTTATATGTTTGATTTAACCCTACAAGCGCCAAATAACACTATACTGTCGTCTCAGCCTGTCGAACAAGTAGCAGGCAGCATTATTGTATCGTTGATTGTGTTCTTCAAACAGGAAGAAGATGAAATTTGTCGCATTAATAGTTTTTGCACAATTACAGTATAAACAATGTAGGCCATTATCTTGCATAATGCGCCCAATTAACCTAAGTGGCTCGTTTTAAATTTACCAAACGGATTCTGAAAGTATACCTTAAAATCTACAATTCGTATATCTGCGATTTTTTAATAAGGTTGATAAAGTATAGTAAAAATGTTTCGGAACATAGCGCAAAACGCGTAAACGCGATGCGCCAATGGTAAATTTGCCAGAAAACGGTAGTGACGGAAACAGCAGCCTGATGCGCGCAGCCTGCCGTTCTCTTCCCCTCCTCATTATGCAAGGTGCCTAAATTGTTTATACTGCAATTGTACAAAAACTATTAATGCGACAACCTTCATCTTCTGCCTGTCTGAAGTACACATACTAAAAAATAATTGTCCAAAAGATCTGCCCTAAATATTGTAAATTAATAAAGAAATGAACTTTTGAAAAATAGTAATTTCTAAGCGGTTTCCGACTTTTCCCGGTGATAAATGATCCGAGTTATGATTTTAGTACCGTCCCTGTTAACTCTTCAATAATTATGGTTTATTTTATTCTTTAATCTGCAAGAAACTCTTGCTCCTTCAAGAAAATATTTATGGCCTAGAAATGCATTAATAAACTCTATTTCATAGAGTTTATACATATTTTTTAATTCCCCAGACCCGTTGTTTTTAAATTCTTGGTAATGTTGTTTTCGACTTCTTATGACCCCTCCCAAAATGAAATCCTGTATCCGCCCCTGGCACACGTAGTGTATGTCCCACTATTCTCAGTAATTCCAACATAAAACAGAACCTGTTGAGCACAGATATAGTATATCTGGACATACAATAATTGTGCATACAATATATTACTCTTTGGACTAGTTAGCAACAGGTTATTTAGATCAGCTGATCTTTATGTCTTGTTGTGTGGTCGTGTTAAATAATGCTAAATAATAATTATTAATTATTGTTATTATTTTGTTGTAAGAGATTGTGTTTCCTTAGCAATGCACTCTGTTATTTGAAATATTGAGAATGGACAGCAGAGGAAAGATGAAATAAAACAATAACACAAAATCTCACAACAAATAATGTTGTATATGAACTAAATATTATTACCAAATATATAACTAAATACTTTAAATATATTAAAGAAATAACTTCTTACATTGAACACTGATGTAACTGTTTTTAATCCAAAAGTAACAATAAAATACAAACAGCTGATCTTTTAAATGAACTATCCAAAAACCTAGCATAACAGTAATCAATGCCTGGTAAATATATAACAATTCTCCCATGTTTAAATAACAAGTTAAAAATCAAGGTTTACAACACAGTTCATGATTTTTTTTTTTTTTTTATAAATTCAATCTGACCACTGGACGTCTTAATCGAGTTGACCGTCGTAGTTGAGTAGAAAGTGAATTTCCATCATTTGAACTTTGTTCTGTTGAAGATGGTTCATGTCTGTCTGCTAACTCTTTTGTAGAATTTTTCATATTTTCTTCATTCTCCAAAGATAAAGGTATGGAAGATGTTGAGTTTCTGTCTTGAATAACATTTCCTCTTCTATTTTGATTTTGTTCTGTGGATAGTATTTGCCGAAAGGTATTTCTAGTTCCTGAAATTTGAGGCATTGGCATTGGGATTGGTGATCGCCGAATCATCTCATCTTGTTGACATTCTACTTCACATCTTCTTATTTGATCTATGTGGCGTTTTACTGTATACCCTCTGTCGAGATCAACCAGATAATGTAATCTACCAAGTTGTTCCACTACAGTTCCGTACAGCCAAGCTGCTGAGGGAGAATAATTTCGAACTTGTACTCTTTCTCCCATGTTTAATTTTGAAGTACAGTGTGGTTGTATGGCTTGGTTCTTGTCAGAGATTCTAGGTTTCAGTAAGTCAAGTTTAGTTCTGATATTACGTCCTAGAAACTGTTCAGAAGGAGTTTTACCATTGTTTAAAGGAGTGCCTTATACTTTAACAAGATGGCATTCAAGGACTGATAGAGTGGTAACTTTTCTTTGTCCATAGCTTTTAACTTCTGCTTTATGGTCTGGACATAACGTTCAGCTTGTCCATTCGTACTAGGGTGGCCTGGAGCAATAAAACGTTGTCGTATACCATTTCTGTTACAGAAGTCTTTGAAGTCTGAGGATGTAAAAACCGTGGCGTTATCGCTAACAAGAATTTCAGGTAGCCCATTTCTTGAAAACACTTCGTTTAGCATTTCGATTGTAGATGCTGTTGTTGGGTAGGACATCTTCATCTTTACTTCAGGCCATTTTGATTTTGCATCCACTAAAATCAAAAAGTGACATCCCTTGAATGGTCCTGCATAGTCCAAATGAACTCGCTGCCAGTTATTCACAGGTTCGTCCCAAACATGTAAGGGTGCTTTTACTGGATTTGTTTTGATGTCACAGCAAGCTTTGCAACTGTTCACTGTACTTTCGATATCTCTGTCGATATTCTTCCAATAGCAGAACCGGCGAGCAAGGGCTTTCATCTTGACAATACCGACATGTGTTTCATGAAGTTGAGATAATACTTGGGGTTGTAGTTGTGAAGGAATAACAACCCTCTGACCTCTGAAGATTGCTCCTTTGTGAAGGTTAAACTCACTATTACGTTCCTTTCCAGACATCAAATTCCACTTCAACTGAGATAGTAGCTGATCTTCATCAGTTTTCTGAACAATAAGTTCATGGGTAATTGTCGAGGTTGAAATGATATTTATTGTTTGTTTGTTCATTTCTGTTTCATCGTCATCCTGCGAAGGTTTGATTGCCAATGGGGATCTCGAAAGATAATCTGCATTTCCATGATTTTCTGATCTTCTGTGCTCCACTACGTAATCAAAACCAGATAAAAATGTTGCATAACGAAGTAGACGTGAAGCTGTTGTCGCTGGTAGTGTTTTGCTCGGATTAAAGATTGTTTGGAGGGGCTTGTTGTCTACAATAAGTTTAAATTTTCTACCAAACAAATACTGGTAGAATTTATTGAACGACCAGAAAACTGCGGTGGCCTCCTTATCTAGCTGAGAGTAGCTTTTCTCCGCTGCTGATAGAGATCTAGAAATAAAAGCAATAGGATGTTCTTCGCCATGAATAGTGTGCGACAGTACTCCAGATAGGCCCACAGGACTTGCATCTGTTGCTAGCGTTAAGGGTAATTTCGGGTCGTAGGGAATAAGAACCCGTTCACTCGAGATTTCTTTCTTTATTCTTTTGAATGCAGATTCACACTGTGCTGTCCAGCTGAACTTAGAATTTCTTCTCAAGAGTTGATTCAAAGGTTGAAGAATAGTTGCCGCATCAGGTAAGAACTTCGAGTAGTATGTAGTGAGGCCAAGGAAACTGCGCAATCCTTCAACATTAGTTGGACGAGGAGCTTCTTCAATAGCTCTCATTTTGTCTGGAGATTTGAGTAATCCCTTGGAACTGATAACATGTCCAAGGTACTTAATTTCCTGTTTGAAAAACTGACATTTTTCAATGTTTATGTGTAAATTCAAACTTTTTAATCGTTGTAGACATTTGATTAGTCTTTCTCGGCACTCTTTCACTGTCGATCCTTGTATGATGATGTCATCGAAATAGGCAGCTGTACCTTCCAGATCACTGATTGCGTCATCCATGAACTTTTGGAATTCATTTGGAGCAGTTTTGACACCAAATGCAAGACGATTCATTTGATAGGTCCCTTTATGAGAAGAAAAAGTCTGAAGTATTTTACTGCTGTCATCAACTTGTAAGTGAAGATATGCCTTATGTATGTCAAGCGTGCAGAAATATCTTCCTCCTTTCATTTTATTGAATATTTCCTCGATCCTAGGAATTGGGTACCTTGCATCTATTAGTTGGGGATTTAGAGTCAACTTAAAATCGATGCATAGTCTAACATCTCCGTTTGGCTTCGGAACGACAACCAGGGGAGAGCCCCATTCTGAGTGTTGTACCTTTGTTATCACTCCCTGTTCTTCTAAACTATCAAGTTCTTTCTCCACTTTTTCTTTAAGCGCATATGGTACTGGTCGGGCTTTAGAGAACACTGGTAAAATAGACTCTTTAGTTTTTAATGTACATTGATAGTTTGGAATGATGCCTACTTTACTTTGGAAAACATCTTTGTATGTTCCAAAAATTTCTTTCTTAATTTCTTCAACATTGTAAGTTTCCACAGAGCTAGAGTTCTCTACCTTGTTTATACTAATATTAAGGTGTCTTATCCATGCGCTGCCCAAGATTGGTGAAGATGGTGTCTCGACAACAAAAAGTTCCTCAACAGACTTAATATTATTGTATTCGACTGGCACTTTCACTAACCCTAATGGGACAAACCCTTCGCCAGTGTAAGTTCGGAAACGTATGTTAGTCTTTTGGAGGTTTAGATTTAAATTAAGATCCTCAAATTCATGTTTACCTATTAAGCTAACCGGACTTCCAGAATCTATTTCAAAGTTTTTTATTTTTGAACCAACTTTGATAGGGACCATGAACTTTGAACAGTCATTAGCGTTTGAAAAAGTGTTGTGATGTATACCAATTACTTTATTTATAAGATCGTCATTTACATAGTCCGTATGCATTTCTGAAGTTTCATAACATTCTGGCTCCTTACCCTCAACATGTCTAACGTTGGTTTTGTAAGGTTTACTGGGTTTTTGTTTTCCCATTAGTGTTTGCATACACACTTTAGCCACGTGACCAGAACGCCCACAAGAATTGCATTTAAGTGATGATCTATTACGTTTACATTCGTTAGCTAAGTGATTGTTGTATCCACATCTGAGACATAGCCCATCCAGGCCAAGAGTTTGTAAGTCAGTTGAAGACCGGGATCGTGTTTTATCCCTATACTTTGAGCTCAGAGAAATAGATTGAATTGGTTTAGATAGTTTATTAACTTCATTTGAGAAATTAGAAGCCGAAATTTCTTTGTTGCCTTGCTGAGAGGCTTCCAAAGCCAATGCAATTTCACATGCCCTGTCAAAAGTAAGAGACTTCTCTTGTAACAATTTTTCTCTTATGTACGAATCACTTAACCCTCGAATGAATTGAGCACGCAAAAACTGATTTGCATTTGATTTGCCACAATTAATATTTTCACAAGTGAAGTTGCATGTAATTGTGAGATTACGCAGGGCTGCTACGAAATCTGCTACAGATTCCCCAGAAGATTGAGTTTGACAAAAGAATTTGTGTTGTTCCGTATATACATTAGGCGTGGGGCATAAGTGATTTTGTAATAACTCGATCAATTCGGGATAAGATTTGGTTGAAGGTAAAACAGGAGCTGTTAAACTAGAAAGTAGCTGGTAATATTTAGGACCTATGCAGTTAATCAAAATTCGAGCTTTTACTTCATTGATGTTGTCTGTTTTATGACTTAATTTTAACATGAAAAAGTTTTCCAGCCTTTCTTTATAGCATTTAAAAGATTCTTTGGAGTCATCAAAAGCTTCGAATGTCAGGTTTGGTAAAAACACTGCGTCTTCATTTGATTGCTCGTTCAGGTTAGATACTTGTGCTGTTGTAACAGCTTCGAATTTGTTGACTAAACTAGCAATAGCATTTGTTAATGCAATTATGTTTTCATCTGCCATGATTTAGTTGGATTATCTAATTCACAAAATGTAAAACTTAAATAGTATAGTACTTGTAATGTATTGAATTTGTGAAAATTAACAAAGCAAGTAAAAGGTAAACAAAGCTTGATTGAAAGTTGTCCATATTATTTAACAATAAAAACTGTCATTGTATAAACAATTTACCTTCGTCGCCAAATTGTTGTATATGAACTAAATATTATTACCAAATATATAACTAAATACTTTAAATATATTAAAGAAATAACTTCTTACATTGAACACTGATGTAACTGTTTTTAATCCAAAAGTAACAATAAAATACAAACAGCTGATCTTTTAAAAGAACTATCCAAAAACCTAGCATAACAGTAATCAATGCCTGGTAAATATATAACAAATAATAAATCAAACTCAGTTGTAGTTTGGCTTTTGTGGCTTTATCACTGAGGATGGCGACTTTGAAACGCGTTTGATTTATTAAACGTATTTGTTGTGAGATTTTGTGTTATTGTTTTATTTCATCTATATTGTTCTCACAAGTCCAGCTCATTATTTACTTAGCAGAGGAAAGATTATAGTTGCCCTTGTCAACCATAAACCAACTCCTGAATCTATAGACCGAAATGGTAAGTAGGCCTAAGCTTATATATAAATCAATCTAGTTTTTACTACAACCTAAGACCTATTTGTGGTCTTCATGCGAAGATTTGGATTTTAATGATAGTAGGACGTAATTCTTCTAAGCTTGACAGAAATATTATTTCATTAAGATAATCCATGTAGGTTATACTAGGCCTATGTTTGGACATTGGCCTACAATATTTGTGTACTTGTTGTATGATTTAATGGGCTTGAGCTGAGATGAAATCAGGGACATACTATACCTGAAAAGTAAAAATTATGCCTAAAATACAAAGGAAATGTCTCATACTTTTAAATTAAAAACTATAGGAATGGTAATTATTCACTTTTTGTTTTCAGGTGTTTCTACAGGCATAGAGAAGCCATCACTTTTTGACCCTGGACAAAGTCGAAGCAGTTCAGTAGGCGTACACTCTGGATTCAATTTTGAGAAAAGAATTTATCAAGATGGCCAAACAAAAGAAAGCATAGAAAAACAAGACTGTAAGAATAATGCCTTGGATAGTAAAGAAGAAGAAGAGAATACCATTAATCAAGGAAGTAATTTAAATAATTCCAGCTTATTAGTTGTAAATAATGTTGATGATAAATTGCAAACAGGCTCCAATCAAGGACATGTAATTGAACTAGACAGGAATTCAAATGAAAATGAATCCACCGAACCCAGGAAAATAATGTAGGCCTACATGATAATTCAGACTTACCCCTTGCAGGCCTCAATTTGTTTGATGATGACTTGGAATGAAGCCCGTTAGACAGTGATACTTCTTTATTTGAAGAGAACCCTTTTAATACCACATTACCGAGTACTTTTTCAGAACCTCAAAATTTTGATTTAGGTATAGGCCTAGACCTAACTGAAAATTGTATATTTTTGGAAGAAAATCCAAATGTCGTTATAGAAATATTTCATAAAAATGGACTACTAATCGGGTACACTTTAAATGACTCTCACATAGTAACAATGACACTTCAAAATATTCTCGCCAAGAACAGCCGATTACTGATAGTGAAAGTGTTCAGCCAAATGAGACTGTAGAAAACACAGCATTGGAACAAGTTATAGGCCTTGTTGGAAATTACACAGATGAAATTATCGCCTTAGAAGATGGTGAAAATAACAATCCAAACCAAATCCTAGAAGAAGAAACAAATTTTGAAAATAAAAAAAAAGACATACCGGTACAAGAAGTAAAGCTCATCCAGAATAATGGGAATGTAATATTAGAAAAAAACAAAGGCTTTCTGGTGAATCCTACATAATGGCAAAAGGCAAAGTAATGCCGGAGAAAGTCTTTTCTCCAATTGAAGATTGTCATTGTAGATTCCACTGCCATATTAACATACCTACAGAACAACAAAAACAATTATTCTAGGAAATATTACAGATTTACTGATGATTGCCGCCAAAAAGCATTTCTATCTTCACTAGTAGTTGAAAAACCAATTCAACGACAAAGAAAGAGAAACCCTGATGTAACAGGGAAAGAAAAAAAGAAATCAAGATCCTATTTTTTACCACATGCAAATAGGGAGAAACATAGAGTGTGTTTAGTTTTTTTTGCAATGTATACCAAATGAGTTTTTAAGTAAATGACTTGGCGTTAGTAAAATCATCATCTAGTGGAGTATATACTGGAACAGATGGCAGGAAAGGTAGACCAGCTCCCAATGCCACAAAACCTGAAATAGTATTTAAAGTAAAGGAACACATTGATAGCTTTCCAAGAACGGAGGCCCATTATTGTCGTAAACACTCTAAGAAATTGTACCTATCTCCTGAACTGTATCTAAAAGAACTATACAGACTTTATACAAATGAATTCTGTCCAAAAGAAAATATCAAGGAAAAGCCAGTAAAAGAGGGAGTGTACAGTTCAATATTCAAATCTTATGAACCTCCTCTTGCACAGAAGTAAAAGCAACCAATTCCCATTTCAAAAGCAAAGAAGAAGGATCTAATGTATCTGCTGAAGAATAGTGTATCCCATAAGCCTACGCACATTATATCTTTAGTATTCCCACTTCAGATGCTGCAAAAAATATAGTACCATATGTTATTGAGGAAGAAGATGATAACAGTATCGATGAGCCTAATGGTAATTGACAAGAGAAACGAAGATCCAAACAATCCACAGAAAAAGAAGTCAAGACAAAGGGTGATAAACAAGAGTTGACAAGAGAGAAATGAAGATCGAAACAACCCACAGAAAAAGAAGTCAAGACAAAAAAGAAGAAGGTTGCCAGACCACTAACTTAAAAAAAAAAACTCAACTAAATGGACAAATGTGAAAAGGGAAACTCTGCTTTTAATTTTGTTTCTTAATTGACATTATTGTTTTATAAATTTACTCACAAATGTACATTTTCCACTTTTGTTTGTTTTTGTAATTAAAAAAGGAATTTAACAGTCAAAATAAGATTTTACTTTTCATACCTATTAATCAATGGTTATGGTCCAGGGTCCAGGAACTGCATTCACTGGTTTCTGAAAAAGGATAAAGCTGGCCCCCATTTGTTCGACTTGATGGTTTTGCAACAAAGACTGCATTATAAATATAGCTTCAACAAAAGTCTTGATTGTAGGTCACATCTTTAAATATTTTCCAGAAATCATTATGACTTATGCTCAGACTTCTCTCAAAGATAGGTTAAATAACATCAATCAAGAATTATCAACTGCAGAAAGAATACACTATCTCTCTCAGCTCTCAAACATAACCTGTCACCACACAAAGTCATGCTACAAGCCTATTTTAATTAAGTAAGCCTGGATAGCTTACAATTAAATACAGTCTATTCATATTTTAGTTTTTAATACAATAATTTGGAACTTTGGAGGGAATGTATCTCTCCACATTGAAACCTGGCACACCAGCAAACATTCCGACCTATAGCCCTGACATCTGTCTAGGTCATACTGGGCGTACAGTAGAATATGCAGGCTTCTGTCAAAATCGTTCTGCAGCAAAAGAACTTTTGAAACTACCTAAAGGAATAAAGGTAGTGTTTAATAGAAGGAAGTCACCCTGGTTTTGTTTGTCAACATTAGTGGACTTTACAATAGGGTTGTCTCTAAACTTCTTAATTTTATACTTGATAATAAAGTCATTTCAGATGTAAAGTCTAATAAATTTTATTGAATGGTGGTAGGTTTAACCCTTCAGCTGTTGCAATATAACAAATTGATGCATTTGAATTTTTCGCTCCATTTTGTAGCGAAGTGAGTGGGATAGGATCTCTTCCTAACTGGCTCCACTCTCTAATTCTCTTAACTGCCAGATGAATAATTAATTGTTTTTGTCGGGTGTAAACTTGGTGCGTTTTGATAACTTGTATAACCTTAATACATTGCGAACAGTACTGCTCGTGTTAGTGCTGTATCTATTAATACATTGCGACCTATCGTGTTATGGTTTTTTAATTTTTTAATCAAATACAATAAAGAAAGAAAAACTACTAGCACAATTAAAAACAAACAAATTTCTAAACAGCCTACAAACATGTATAAAATTGTTACATTGCGACCAGTCCCATCCAAGGTATTTAGATGGAAAATTTAAGTTTTTGTTTTATGATTTTTGTATTTAAAAAAAAAATTCAATATTTCTTAAAGACTCTAATATATTATTTCAAAGAAAGATTTTGAGGTATGTGCGGAAACTGCAAATTAATGAAAACTATTACATTAGGAATGTAAACATTTTCTATTAATAAAAAGTGTCAATATGATAAATTAAACGTAAATTTTTAACTGCGACTCCCAGAAGGTTAATCTGGTTCTAATTTCTCCTCTTTTCCTCCGCAATCATCCTTTCAAATAAATCAGTTATAGTTTGACTATTGTAGCTCTTGCATCACTGAAGATGGCGACTTTGTCGTTGAAACACGTTTGAGTTAATAAACGTATTAGTAGTGAGATTTTGTGTTCAAAGTTTATTCTATCAAGTTCATCCTTTAATCCGAAATAATTTATAATCCTGTATGCTTAAAGTTCCGAATGAGCCAAATTAAAGAAATTTTACTGTAAAACGATTGGTTTAAAAAAAATAATAAAATGAACCACTTGATTTTAGATTATATATTTCAGTTCAAGCCAGTCATGATTTGTTGTAGCATTTGATGATAGATTGTACTTTTTGTAACATTCACGTAAGTTGTGTCTTGTATTGTTTACAAGCATCCGTAGTGTCGGATATGAGTTTCTATGAAACGAACCTCCATCAACATCAATAAGTGGTGGATCATTCATCCTTAAGTATGCCTCGACCATTCTGCAAATTACAATTAAATATAAATTAGTTTTACAATATTAATATATCTGAGTTTTATTAAAATATTAACATCTCACAGACCCTCTATACTAATTTCTTATAGTTTTGATTGTAATTAATCTACAACATGTACCAGAGGAGGAGTGAGATCAAACAGGATAACTGATTTCTTGCTCAACTATCATCCACATTCCATACTTTGTCAAATGTCTGTTGCTTAACGACTTTACTTTACGGCAGGTAAACTAATGAGGTCAGAGAACAGCATGTACCTGTGTCGTACGCTGCTACCCTGTTTTTATTAATCTAACTGATATAAAGTTAGACAGCCAGAAAGATTTTATAAATTTATTTATTTACTATTGTTTTTAATTATCCTTATTTTATACTTTGCAGATTGACCATTTACAAAGAAATCAAGATAACTGTTGTTCCATTGACTTTACTTAAACTAAACAAAATAATATTTTAACTTACAATACTGATGATATATTATCAAAACTCATTGTAATAATATCCAAGTCTCCAATATAGATATAAGTCAATTTATCTTTTATCCATAGTGTGACTTCTTTCTGTGTGTTTAGTACTTATTTCAAAACATATGTTATATCATCTGATATATTAAGTTGATTTCTAAAGGTAGGCCTTATGAGAATCATATAATAAGTTTACTGGTATCCTAATGCGGCTTTGAGATAATGATTTCCCTCGTTTAAACAACTGAGTTAACTGTCTGCTTTATGAAGAGCAATATTAATATAAATTTGTATTACACTTAATGCTATTTTTAGGCAAAATAAAAAATACATTTCACATTATTGGATGATTGTTTAGTGGTTGCTAAAGAGAGAAGGCCCTTCTAATGTTAACCAGTTAAGAGTAATCCTTATATTGACGTTTTAAGTACATTTTGAATTATTCTTTATTTAAATTGATTTCTTGTCAGTGGTAGGTATAGTTTGAAGCAGGAAAAAATAATTTTTCTTCATGGTGGTTTTTTTTTTGTATGAAATGCACGATTTTGAAGTAATTTCAGTTCAAATTATTTTGGAAGTTTAACCTGTTGCACTTTTTAATACAGACATAGAAGCAATTTCATATTTGCTCCAATTCTTGACTTAAATAGTCAATAAAAAGTATATATTACAGAGGTGCTTTATCATTTAAAATGTTAAATTTGAACTCTTTTGCATGAAGAATGAAAAAGTAATTTCTTGTCAAAAGGTAGATTAGGTTCTTCAGTGTGCCTAGGACGCACTGATAACATCGAACGAACACTATCTTAATTTATTACAGCAATTAGTTGCAATCCATTTTTCCTCCCATTGTACAAACAAAATCTTTTTCCAGATAAAAAGTCGACATTTCACACAGCAACACTGGCGATCGCTAACCTTCATTGCCTTTTTTACCTGTCGAATTTAATGTAAAAATTACATTTGACTCATTCTGTTTGCGCAAAATACATTATATACTTACAATGATCTGAAATA
The DNA here is from genome assembly GCA_018207615.1 of Philaenus spumarius. NCBI lineage: Eukaryota > Metazoa > Arthropoda > Insecta > Hemiptera > Aphrophoridae > Philaenus > Philaenus spumarius. The sequence continues at coordinate 1,054,726 of JAGFPH010000096.1, forward strand.
TTTAGTCATGACTAATCTCTTTTCATTCCATAATGGATTACGAATATTGTGTTGCCTGGTTAATAAAAAGACTATATCAGGCTTTAATAGATCTTTAGGCCACTTGTAAACATATGATTCACGTAAAGGCATCATTGTGCCATTCCCTGCCACTACTTCATGTGACAGTGTTACAGCTGCTTGACTATGCCAGTACCTGTTAAAATAATCCTCATTAATCTACATACATTATCATCACAAGCTTTCAATAAAACTCAAACTAAAAATTCAAATAAAAGCATAAAACTAGTTAATAAAGGAGCAAATATAAAAAAAATGAATAGAACCTAAAATGAATTGAGAATATAATATTCAGGTATCGTAGAAAGCCAACCACTACCAATGATGTTGGGATTGACTTCTGAAATCTCAAGAATAAAACTTTGTAAACAAATAACTGTGTTATGCTTAACTGCAATGCACTCTAACAAAGGATGTTATACTGTCGTAAAAGTAGTTTAGAGGAGAAAAACTTGAGCGGTCATCATCGTCTAGAAACTAGAGAGTATTTACTTAATGCTCATAAATTACATAAATTCAGACATATACAGTGTGTAAATTAAGTATCGAAACAAATATGTATTTCTCAAACTAAAATAGGTACAAATATTTTGTTTGTGGCATTGACTCTTAACAAACGTTCCTGATTTTCTGACATAAAAAAAATTTCAACCCCCTAAGGGGGGTGGCGGGTAGGGGGTAACTTAAATTTGTAAAAGGGAAGTATGGTCATGTGATACCTCATTTTAAAGGTATATTTAAGACTAGGAAAATGACATAAAGAAAATAAAAATCGGACCACCCAAAACAAACTGGCGGCCCTAAACGTGTTGAAATAAATTGACATAAAGTTGCTAATATCTCGAAAAGGAAGAGTTTTTAGAAAATATTTCAAGTGACAAAAAATGTTTATTTCGAAGTGCTTGACATACAAAATTGCTTCCAAATCGATTTCGTGAATTTTATTTTTTACAAAATTTTGTAAGATGGAGGAGTAAAAATAAAATTTATGAAATCGATTTGGAAGCAATTTCGTATGTCAAGCACTTTGAAATAAACATTTTTTGTATCCTTAAACATGTAATGTTAAGCTGCTCTTTTTTTAAAAAAAGTCCGTATTATCCGAGATTTGGCTAATCAAGGTTCACAATACCTCAGGTTATCTAGGTTCTACTACATTTGTTTATTTGTAATACTTTAGTATATTTACAACTTAAGTGTATACTGCAACCTTGGTGAATCTCAAGTATTATGTAAAAATAGTGATTAATAATTTAGAAATAAGATTTCTCACCTGTTTATTACAACTGGTTTGAATAAATAATCTCTCTTCACTTGTTCTGCAACTATATAATTTGATAAAGCATAGAAAGCAGTCCTAAGTTCTTCATTTTGCTGGTCGAAATATCTACGAAAAGAATTCAAACAGGTTGGTGGAGAGACTAAATACTGTCCTTTGATTAGTCTTACAAGTCTGTTTGCAAAGTAACGAGATCCTGCAAAATATTTACAATCTTAATAACATAATATTAATTTAATTTTTCAAACCTGAGCAGTCACCATCGTATGGAAATATCTGCGAAAATAATTCCAACAGTTTGGTGGTGATAGGGTTAAGATTGCTACCCTTATTACCCGGGTTCAAACTCTACTTTAATATGTTAATAGCAAAGGGACAGATCAATAACAATACATCAGTTGTTCAGTGGCAATAATTATTTTTACATTAATTTAGTTGTACGCCTTTGCAATTATAGATAACATAGAGTTTCTCACATTAGCTACACTTATGCTAAATACATCTCTTATACTAGGTATTGACCTTTATAAGACAGACTAGATTACAGTATTGGCAACTAAAGCGTGTTACTTTTATTTTAACATATCTTTATTACATTCCAAATCATAACAGTGGAGAGACTAAATACTGTCCATTGATTAGTCTTACAAGTCTGGTTGCAAAGTAACGAGATCCTGCAAAATATTTACAA
>JAGFPH010000096.1:1056765-1083774 GCA_018207615.1 Philaenus spumarius
GACGGGGGTCGCGTTTTCAGAAGGGGTATATGGAATACCCCGTAGGGGAACTGGGGAAGGAACGGGTTTTCTTTTTTCTTGTTGTTAAAATCATACTTTGAATCAAAAAATTGGTACTGATATTTGTTTACAAGTATACATACTTGTATGTTTTGTAATGGCATCATTTAGTCTAATTAAATCACAAAACTCCACTCTCCACTGGCATAACTTTGAGCCTGAGATCACATGTCACAACGAACTAGCAAGTAGCACACGAAACACAGAACAAGGTAATGCACTGTTCCTACTCACACTCACCTGTACTAGGTATGATAGTAGACAGACATCAGCTACCTACCTGGCGATTTTGTCCAAATCAGCATTTTACTTCATTCAACATTTTAAAACAATGTTGGTTTTACTTGGTTTTCATCACCATGTATTCTAAATTTACTTTCAACCCTAGAACTGGCCTAGTTAATTCGCCCGGATTTTTAGTGTTTTGCAAGCATTTTTCAAAAATTCGCCAAATAAAGTAATTATATTCCAATCCAAAAGTATAAAATTATACAATACATATTTGTATATATTGATTTATGTAAGAAATAAGAGAGCCTGGATTGTATTGTATTCTTATCTAAACTTGAAATCAACTAGACCATTAATAAAATTATATTCAGGTATCCATTACACCTCATGATATGTCTACTTACCAGAAGCTTGAAGACCTTCTATTACTACAAAGACATGCCTTTTTCTAATATCCCCGTATTTGTTCAAGTTTCTGATATCACTACAGCTTTCAAAAACTGTCATTAATGATTTGATTCGTGGTATCTCTCTGTACTGTAAAAATAAAGTTCAAAGTATAAATGTTTATGTTTTAAAATCAAGCAATATAATTTGCTATTGTAAATTATGGCGATAATAAAAAGCCACTGAAGATCAATGAGTAGTACAGTGTCTATAAAATCATGGTGCAGTTTCCTTGCTATGTATCTCTAAGGAAAGAGCTGTTATTTAAATTTATTCACTGTATATAAAATAAATTAATAGTGTGAGCCACGAGCTTAATGTTCGTGAAATATACACCACTTCTTCAGGAAGAGAGGTTAACCAAGTTAGATAAACATATATTAATTCAACATAATAAACGCTCTACTCTTAAGTTGGGATCAAAATAATCAACAAGTACTCATAATCTCTCAAAGAAGTAGAAAATTATCAATATTTTACAGATTCTTAAAGTATCATTTTGAGAGGTTCTTATTACTTGTAGATTAATTAATAAATACAGTGGAAGATAGGCCTACAGAAAGTTGACAAAGTGTTGCAGTTAGTTTATACATTATTTTATAAATTATAATTACAGTGATACAAATGAAGAAATAATAATAAAAAGAGAAATACATACTATTTCATTCGTTCTTTTAATAGCCTATGTCTCGAGCTTACATTTAAAGTCTTAAGCTGATTGCCTTAAACATCGGCAAAATATAGAATTAAAAAATTCTAAACATAAAAGGCTTTTAATTTTAAATTCAATATTTTAAAACGTATTTTGTTGTTTTTATTTCTGAGACCATACTATTCAGAATAGAAACTGAATGACTTATTTTCTATCTTCAGCCAAATACAAAAAATTTAACACCAAATTACACTCACCTTCGGACTTTGAAATACTTTAAATATTGATTCTAAAGAATGGTATAGTCCTTTTGCTGTCATTCCTATGTTTTTAATATCCACTTTATTATATTCTAAAAAAATACATTAAAACCTTTGTTAAATAAATATCAAACACAAATGATTAAAATTTTAAGTCTATCCCACCAGTTCTACATTATATATAATTTTATTAAATTAAAATAATGGACCTTTTCGATGGAAATTTAAAGATATATAATGTTGACAGATGGATATAAAATTATAAATTAGTATTCCCCTCCTTGAACTATATGTTTTATGTGAGTAATCTACATAACAGTCTTAAAGTTTCTAATACCAGCACTAGAATGCTGCCGCTGGTAAGCAGCCAACTCACATCAGTTTTTAGTAAGATGGCTACAGTGTTGCTCAAGCTTTTCTGCTTTCTCGAGTTAAACAAAACTAAGTTGGCAACTGTAGTGCATAATATGTTGTTGTATCATCAATCTGAGAAAACTGAATATTTTTATAAAAAATATATCTGTGTGATGACCAAGAAAGTCAACCCATAGAATAAACACTGGACTTGGAATACACCTTAACTAATAATATGGCTTGTCCTTAGGAGTCGTTTAATTTCCAGCTATATCCAGTTTCTCCCCATCTAATTGAAGATAAAACAAATAACTTCATATTTCAAACCAACAGAATTCTACCATATTGGCAACTGAATATTTGAGGTTTTCTGAATGAATTCTACCTCACACATGGATGTATTATAACTGGAATGAAATCCTGCCTTTTCAGTTCTCACCATTTTTTTTTAAGGTTAAAACCTGAGTGAAAAACTGAGTATACATAAATTGAGATACAAACAATCACACACAGGTAAGAAAATTCAACATTTAACTTAGGCACACAACTGAAACTAGTTAGCAATAACAATAAATAATATATAATAATAAATAAAATAATAATAAAATATAATAAATAAATGAGTACATAGTTAGGACAAAACAACAGGTATCTTTAAATGATGCCCATTACATTTAAACGATGAAGAAACGCTAACACCATATTAAATGTTCTGGCTATCATCACCCAGCATCGTCAAATGAAATTCGGTAGGCTAAACCTCCTTCAAATGCGATTTAATTTTCCATATGCTAAGAAAATTACGACAGTAAGAACAAAGTGGCGGATCCCAAAGACTCATCACAAATCCATGAGTTAACACAGAATGGCCAATGCATAAGTGAGAAACCACCACTTCCTCTCTACGGTTTGAAGATATCCATGGCCGAACAGTATACACAGTTCAGGGCTATCCACCAAGATCCCCTAACTCATGCAATGTGACTTTCTCTTGTGTACAAGAAGCAATTTATGTACCGTTTCTACCAAAATCTGGCAAATTGAAGAAACATATTACAGCTGCGGTGTAGAGATAGGGGCACCCCAGTTGGTGGAACACTCTACTACTCATTTAGCCTGCCAACTGCATAGTATCCTGCATGAAGACATTATTTCACAACCACTGTCCCTGACTATTATTATAAAATTGCCTGTTACGATATCTATTTATGCCTAATTTATATTTACCCGTGAATAGTTTATTCAACAACAATTATATTTACATAGTAGGATTTAAAAAAACTATAAACCGAAAGATAAGGAATGAGAAATGTTTTTAGGATGCCGAGTTATGACTAGGTCTGCAAAAGGGTAGTAGTTGCCTTCCTGCTGGCACTGCCAACTGGGCAGACTCTTACTCTACTCAGTAACGATAGAGTTACTTTCATATTTGATGAATTCGGATACTCCTTAAATATATGAATTGGAAAACAATAAACTGTATTTGTAAACTTAAGTGTGAGTATTAACCATCGATATATACTAATGGATCCCGCACTGGGATGTAGAACCTGTGCCGGAATCTGAGGTTGCGTCCGTGGTCTGAAGACGTCGTAAGTGGGCAAGAACACGTCCGGCACACACGGCAGGCAATGCAATAACGCTTTTCCAACAGTATAAAAACTCTGTAGATTCTTCAATATGTTTTACAACTTACAACCTCACGTCACCTGTCAAATACTCTTTCTTGACTTTTAGGCCAACGCTGGTTTTCTGTTATAAAATAAATTACATTCACCTACTGGAAGGCGAAGGCTACTTTCTTTAATTCACCTAGGTGATGCAATTTAGCTCTGAATAAAATTTGTTTTATTCTAATAAAATTTCTTTACAACTTCGAGAGTTTAAAAGATCACTAGCTCAGATAATTAACAACTCTTTGTTTACCTTTTGGTAAATCTCAGAGACGTGAGAACACTGAAACCGCCTTAGTAACTTATTTGTGCTTTCAAGAACCTTTTCATATATTCACTACCTACTAATTGTATAAAACGCAGGACATAATAATGGATAATCACTAATACAGGTAATTTAAAACTCAAGTGATTTTTGTTCTATAAATAAATAATACATTTTATTTACCAAAATGCAAAAATTAAATATAACTTTCAAATAAAATGATAATAATTTTCTTTTGTATATTTCCCTTCAAACAATAATGTTTTCACTTGATTTAACACATTTATTATACAAATAGGCAGAACTTTCTAATTTATATTTAACCGGGAGACCCCTGCGTGCTCCGCACGCCCACCCCCAATGGAACCGTCTAAAAACATTTATTTGTAATAAAGGTGTAGGATTAATAATAACCTAAAAACTAAGATGGTACATAATGTTAAATGTTCAAATTACATTATTTCTTATATTTTATAACAGCAGTTATAATAACGGTTAAAAGAACCAGGAAGGATCAGGTCTACACTTTAAACCCCTAACCTAAAAGCTATAAATAAAAAATAATTCCTTCAAATTTTGAAATCAGCTGTTAATGGAAATATTGGAGCAAACAGCTATATTGTTATTTTAATCAATTGGTTGCTATGGTAATAAATGTAAATACATGTGTTCGTTCATCATTCTAGGATTAAGCTAAGAATTTTTTCCGACTAAATTTACAAATATTGAAATAAAAAAAGGTTTTTATCGAAATGAATTATAGCCTATGTTACTCAGGGATAGTGTAGCTTCTTATTAGTAAAACTATTTTTCAATTGGTTCAGTAGTACCAGAGATTACCCCCTACTTACAAACAAACAAATAAAAAAAACAAACTTTACCTCTTTATAATATTAGTATAGATTTACCTTTCTGCTTATTCAAAATATGATTTGATTTAATTTTTAATTTAATTTTACTTTTTAATGACTCTACTTTATTTCTATGAATTTAATTTTAAAATAATTTTCAAGAGATTAATTAATATTATCCTACCTAACCCAGTATATGAAATAAGTTTTTTAATTTAACTTCAGGCAATTTTTGGGGACAAAATAACGTAACATACGCTTTTCACAAACCTTATGTTTATTGTTTGTTTCTCAGATTCCAGATACTTTCCACGAACAGCCTCCCTGGGGATCTTAGTCTGCTTGCAGTCGTCTTGAAGTCGTATGTGGGTTAGTTAGCAGGTTCGATTCCTGGTTGAAGTCCGTTTTCCATTGGGTCGTTCGTTTCGCTATTCCTTCAGAAGTCCAGATTCATGTATAATGTGATCGCCAGTTCGTCTCCTGAAGTCCAGATGACATCTATTTACTATGTAATTGATGCTCTCCTGAAGATCCGCTTTTTTATACTTTGTAAATAATTTTAAGTTTTACGCAGATAAAATCCAGTAAAGTCAGTAATCGTGTAACTAGATTATTCTGTAGAAATCATGAAGTCCAGATGCGTGGAAACTGCACCTCGATAATCGTAAGAAGTCTGTGTTCAACGCGTCATTGGCTTTTATAGAGCTTCTCCTACCCCTTTCACCGTTGATTTTGGTGGTTTTTTCAACTTTCATAAACTTCACATTTTTTGAAGTTTTTTGAGGTACTGTTTTGTAGTATTAATTATTCTAGGAATTGTTATGTAATTTTCATCCTTTCTTATCCACAACTTTCCTCGCAATCTCGTTTTCTAACTCTTTCACCTTCCCCCAGAAGTTTGCTCGGTCTATCCCTTCTACTTTAGTGATGTTGGCCTGCTGTTATCTCTTCTGTACTTTGCGTTACTGTGGTCTATTGTCTTCGGAGTTCTGCTCCAATTTTGATTTTCTTTGAAGATTCTTAATAAGCATGATGTCTTCTTTCGTCTCGAAGTCGAAACGTTGTTGTGCGATTTTTCGTTCTTCTTTTAGGCTAATCATAGTTTTTTGCGTAACGTTCTATGAAAAAGTTTTTCATCTTTTACATTTTTTAAATTCCCTTTTGACACTTTCATCTGACCTGTGAATTTGGTACCTGGCCGCAGTTTCACTTTGTTTTTCTTTTTAGTAGTGGTTTTTTCTGGGACTTAGCAACTTTCGGTTTTTCTTAAGTTTTTTTTTTAAATTTACTCCCGAAATTTATGCCAAATAATGGTGTTTTATAATAAAATATAATACCTATGACTCTATTTAATCTCTTTATCAACTTTAAAACTTTAATTTATTTTTAACTCTTTATTTTAAGGTGCAAAAATTGTCCCCTTTTCAATTTAATTAAATTTAACATTTTCTTTATATTTTCTTATAAAACTTTCTTTCTTTAATAAACTGTTTACATTTGATTTACTTTAAAACTCTTTTTTCAATCGTCTAACTTTATGCAAACTTTGCTCTCTTCTCTAAAATCTTTAATTATCAAAATTATGACTTTTGTCGTATATCCTTTCTTTCTTGAAATTACTTGCCATTTTCAAAAATACCATTTCTTTAAAAATTTGAGTTAATTTGAAAATTCCCCTTAACTTCTAACGCTTATTACGTAATTAATTTTACTATTTACGATTCAGGAAATAGATGACCAATACACACGTTTTTTGCGTAATGTATTAAACAAATAAAATCCCGAATTCGTAAATTCCTAGATCCCGGTTATTCCCACAGAAATCAGTAATTCAGGTTAAGTTAACTTTCAGTCTTTTTCTTGTCAAAGGTCAAAAGTCGTGTTTCGTTAGATTACGTGCTGTTTCGTGGCCTACATACGGTTGCTACCCACAACAGACTCGAAAATTCGATTTTTGCAAACTTTTTTACAAAACTCAAAATTCCGAATTGCAACAGGCTTTTTCCGTTGCAGTTTATATTTCACTACGAAGTTTTGTTTGTAAATGTTGGTAACTGTTGATTTGATTATCCAAGGATTTTTATAATAAAAAACACAAGTATCTCCTGTGATCGAAATTCAACCAATTTTGATGTAAAGTAACGAAATTCAACTTGTTTTTCACCTTTTTAATTTATTAAAAGTATTCAATTCAATTACCATGTATCTTAACAATATTACTTTCATTTTTTATCAGGGATGACAAAAATAATAAGTCTAAACAAAACTTCATAGTCCAATTACACACCAACATATACAGCAACAAATCAGACCTAAAACACATCAACAATAACATAACCTAAATCATCTGTTGACAATTGAGTAAAGTAAATAACTTATTTATTTGAAACTCAATTGGGTTATCAGCTGTTTAGAACCAATTATTTCCTATTAATTGAGTTGTAGCACACTGAAGCAATTTTAAAACTTGGTATGTAACCAAAATAAAAGTGTAAATCAAATATTTAGCTTCTCAGTCACTTAGAACTTGAAATTATCTTTTCAATATGAAAAGAATCATCAAAATCGGTTAAGTATTAACTTTAGGAAGTGAGTGAATAAAAAGCATTATTTTTTTTAAATATATAAATTACATTATTATAAATTAAGATTATGCCTTGGTAATTTTCATAATATCAGTGTAACAATATTCGTACAAACACAGACAATAAACGACGTACAAGGTAATAATAAGGAAAATAATACAACCATTTTTTTTATTGTAGTTTATTAAAGATACATAGACGTACAAACAAGACAATGATAATAATTACATGTTAGAAAATAAAATTACTTTGGTCAATTTTTGTCTTATTTCTAAGTTTGATTTTTTGTCATATCCAAAGTTTTCTGTTTTGCAGTAAGGTGTGAAATTATTAAGAAAAATAATTGGGTAACAGATATAATCTAAAATAACTCATGGCTTCCTGTAAATTTATCGCTATCCACATGCCCTTTGAAAATACTACATTTGAAATGGTTGCAAACTATCATTGTTAAAGCGTAAGAAGTAACATTTGTTTCTGATGTTGATAACTTGAGCATGTAGGCATACTTCACAATTTTAAATACATCCTCGCTCGATCCTTTAGATTTAAAATCAGTGAGGCATGTATGTGCCCTAAAATCGGATTCACTTGCACGGAGCAAAGAGCTACAGTTGGTACAGTTTATGTTTTTTTCTATACGTCTCAAAATCATGCCACAAATGTAATACAGTACAAAATTATGTCCTTAAAATTTTAATTACTATAATTTTCCATGACAAATGCGGCATTCTCTATTTCAATATCATTAATATCATAGAGATCACAATGATTATGACCTAACTCAAGAATGCTCAGGTGTGAACTAGGGTCAAACTCAAAGCAGTTGGCATTTTCAGAAGCCCTAACACTATTACGAAACATTAGTTGTCTGACTGCCCAAGTGAACTATTTCGTATTAGGATTGTCATTGTTTCCACCCCTTCTTCTGACACAGGAAAAAAATAGTTCTAAATGATCTTGACAGCTTAAATCTTAACAAATAATCGAAATCATCTAAAGCTAACAATCTGTCTCTTAAAATACGAATACTTTATTTATTTATTTAGTAATTTATTTATAATGATAGTCCTCCTCCGTTTACCCGATGAATGTTGCATATGAGCTGGAAAATTGAAAATGGTTAAAACTGCCTCATTTTTAAACTTTTTTCTTCTCGTGTTTGGCAAAATTAAATGGTAATCGTCTTTGGCGAAATGTTTGTTGCATAAAACACTATATTTGGTGGGCTATATTTTTTTCTCTTTTTCGCAGCTATCAACTTGATAAGAAGGTTTTCATTGTTCAATGGAAAGCTAAAACGTAAAACAAATCAAATTTAAAAATTGTAATGGTATAAAGTATTGAATAAACCTCTGCGCATTCATTTAATTTCATAATATGCCCAATATAAAATGTATTTTTTTTTTTTGTATTTCCAAACAAAAGCATATATTTTCTTGAAGGTATTATAAAATATTGAAGAATAATAAAATATTTCAATTATGTACAATATTATACGTTTTAGGAGACAACTTTTAACAAAAAAGGGACGTTTTTTAAAAATATATATTTTTTTTTAAAGAACAGTGATAAATAGGAAATACGACATTGTTTCCTTTACTTTATGACAACGTATAAAATATGGCACTTATAAATAATTTTGCAGCATTTCGTTTATTATGGGCCTACTCGTGTAAGATACAGTACAATTTATTAAAAATAACTCTGAAAAACTGCCATAATGGGGCACCGAGCAAACCACCATTGGTCACTCCTAGGGTTAAAGTTTTTAAGTAGGTACTGTACTTGTATGTATTAGGGGAAGCCAGATGCATTGTTGTTAGATATTTCAGTTCAAAAGGAATTAATTGAATTCACAGAATAATAAAATTCACTTTTACTTCATTCGTTAGCAAGTAACAATAATAACAATAACACAGACAATAATCTTGGCTCATATTACTATTCAGGTACTGCAAAATGAGCTTTAACATGCTGAATAAAATAAGTACTTACTTATTAGAAGAAATGTCGCTGTCTTTCGTTCATCTTGAAAACATTTGTAAGCAGCGCAGCTCTTAACCATTTTGCCACAAAATAAAAACAACATTACAAACAGAACACCAGTTGTGTTAGCCTAGCCAGACCTTAAAAACTAACTGATGAGTGGCGAATAATGTCCTTTCCCGCGTGGTCGAAACATGTGTGGCAGAATGACAGAAAACCGCATAACGCGCACATGCCAGGTCCATAGTTCTTGCCCACTTACAGTGCCTGCGCGCCTCGTATACTTTCCGCCACGCACATCTGTATGCGCTCGGAAAACATAACACTAGTCTTATGGGCAGCGAGCGTTCCAGTAGTATAGTTCGTTGGTATTAACTGATGTAAATTACTTCATAGTTGTCACTAGTTTTAAGTTTTAAATATAAAATTACGAAATTGAGTCCTATTACAGCATTGGAGGCTTATGTTTAACAAGTTTGGTAGTCAACTATAAAATCATCTTTTAACTTTTCCTTTTAACTGTTGTATTTATTTTTTAAGAAAGGTCTGATTTGCTCTGGCTTAGTAAAATTATTTAACTTGTTGAAATGCACTTGCACGGCACCTCCTGATGCCTTGCATAAAAACACACGTCATTTGATGTAGTAGCATTATCTTTTACAGGTTATATTATATGGTTAAAATGTTCAAGAAAATAGAACAGCCCCCCGAGAACAATGTTCATGATTAATCAAAGTCAGGGCGAACTTTTGATATCACAGACAATATGGTATGTACTATGGATGTCAAAATTCATGAAAACATGTGATTCACGATTTCCACTTTGTCCACAAATTTTAAGGTCAGTACTTTACGAAAACTAGTAGTTTTGAAAATTGTGTGCACGATGTGTTCCTAAGTTGCTTTCCTAGGACCACAAAAAGAGAAGCTAGTGCTTTGACATTTTTGATCCGATACTATATAAAAGGTGATGAATTTAGACTACATTGTCACAGATAGGAGACGAGATGTGGGTTTCCCATGTGACACCAGAATCAAAGTGGTACTCATTGGAATGGAATCACACAACATCTTTAGCCAAAGTAAAAGCCAAACAGACGAACACACATTTTAACGATCGTGTTTTGGGATAGACATGGAGACCTGTTAGTCGATTTTATGCCCAGAGGGACAACAATAAAGTCAGACACATACTGGTCAACCTTAAGAAAGGTTCGACGAACATACAGAATAGGCGACAACAAGTATTGTCATTTGGAGTTTTATTCCAGCATGACCTATTTTGCTGCTCAATCACAAGACCACCCACCGAACAGTCCGTACCTTACACCAAGGGATTACCACTTATTCCTCTATCTGAAGGAGTCTCTGCAATACAAGGAAGTAAAAACAGCAGTTGAATCCAGGTTGTCTTGACAGGAAGTTGATTTCTATGATAAAGGAATACAAAAACAAGCAGAACACTGTGATATTTGTTAAAACAAACAATGAAATTATGTAGGAAAAGAAATTATTGTTTAAAGATTTATAAATGTTACCATTTTACTAGTGATGATTTTATTAAAATACAGACATTACTTTGAAAATGTGTAAGTATGATAACAAAAAAAAAAAACTGTTGATAAAGGTACACTCTAATGAGAAATCCAGTTTCATGATAGTTTTATTACTTTTTTTAATGTGAATGTTTTGCCGATGTTACCATGTTTCATAAACTATAACAGATTTTGTTGTACAGAACACACTGCTAGCATTTTTGCCTTAAGACAGTAATCACTGCTTAGTTATTTCACAAAGTTCAATCAGAGAGATAAAACAAATATGTGGATAAATAACAAATTGTATTACTAAACATACTTTATTTTAGTTAAATTTGTGCTTCCTTACCTGAATTAACAGCACTTATCACGTATATTACCAAGTAAAATGTAAATTTCATTTTTCGTCCACTGCAGATAAAACTATTTACTCTAGTTGGGAAAAAACTATCTCTAATTTCTTGAGGCTTCATTCAGCACTCTAGGTCTAAAAGGATTACATAACGTGACTGCTTTGTTCTAATTTATAAAATAGATATCTGTTGTTTTAAACTTATTAAAACAATTAAGTTATAAAACAGACAAACAATTACACCTTTTTATTTCAATAAAATCTTATCTCTTACTTAATCAATTTAATCTGATCTTGTTAGGCCAATGAATTTATAGACAAAGCAAAAATCTACAAATAGTACAAAGCATGATTTTGTATTTATATTGTTTATAAAGGCAAAATATCTATGAGGTTGTCATTACTTGCAAATCAAGAGAGTAAAATGATTTAACAGCTCGTTCATTTTAAAACACATTAGACAAATCAAATTACTGATTAAATAAATAAGTAAAAGTAAATTCAATAAATAAAACCTTAATTGGTTTTCTTAAATATTACAAAAAACTTTTAAGACAATGCAGCAATTGTTGCTTCATAAATAGCATGACTTGACAGTATAAACATAATGCTCGCATAAGAAACCCATGGGTCAGCATGGCATGACCAGCGAAAGTAGAATTTCACAACAAATAGTGTGCAATGACGACATCTCAGGATTTATTGAAGTTACTTGCAATCTATAAACCTCCAACTGTCTTAACGAAACCTTTCATATTCTAGATAAAAGTTGGACGCCATTATATTTTGAAATACTGGTAAAAGTATGGCTTCCTTGTCAGCAAATACAAGTTTCTGGTTGATAATTGTAAATTTGTGTATAAGAATTAAATTTAATATTTATTAACAAATGTTCATCTAAATTTTGATAGATTATTCATTGGAGCCCATAAGAATCATATCCAATAAGTACTTAAGACACATAGATTTAACCGGGAATTATAGTTAATAATCTTGGAGAATAATAATACCTGATAATCAGTAAGCAAATAATAGAATTAATTTAAATTAAAAATGTATTAATAACAGATAAAACTAACTTGTGATGCAATACTTGGATGACATCACAAGCTGGTTTCACGGTTTATGGAGTAGAATGTCGGACAAGTCACAAGATAGATGCTTGGATAGATTCAGAGAAGATGTTTAATGTGTTTTATGCATATATCATACGTCACAACCAGGGTTAAGAAAACTAATTTTAAAACCAAACAATATATATAACGATAATTATTATATCAATTATAAATACTTACCGGTACACTTAAAACCTATTAAACTAAATCAAGTGATGCAGGGAAACCAATACCCCATAGAGGGTATAAGAACTACCTCCTAGCAAACTGAATCTTTTGAGGCAACACGAATACCCAGCACAAACTTTTAGTACACACAATTGTATTACATGGTAACTATAAGAATAGACCATGTGGTGGTCCCCATGTTGTTTCCAAAAACAATGTGTTAACATTGAGTAACATATGCATTCAGGTGATACCACCTTGTCCTGAGGATTTGGATAGTTAGATGAGCTCCAAGCATGAATAGCCTCATTTTAGATTTATTTTTGAATTGAAATATCTAAGTTTTGAAAACAAATGAAGAAAATGTGATAATATCAATAACTTCTCCAATGTTCTACAACTAAAAAACATATTATATTTAAACAGACATTTCATATTAAAATAAAAACAAAAGTCAATTACAATAATAGAACATCAAAAACATTGAAATATGTTTTAACACCTGGTTTGACCAATTTATAGTAGGTATACATTTTACAGTAATTTAATTCTCAGTGTTTCACAAGTAAATAATGTTTTTTGTATGCACAGTTTTAAGAATTTAACAAACTATGAAGCAGCTGTATTACATTTTGTAAAGACTGGATGCATACAATGCTAAAGAAAACTTTCTTTCCTTTGAGGCTTAAACCTCTTTGGCCAACATCATCTGAAAAGAAATGTTGGCGCTCTTCGGAATTGAACTTGGAATTTTTTATATTTTCCATCCAAGAGCGGTAACTCTAAACCAAACCAAAGACCTACAAAGAGACACTATTATTAAATATAGATTAATTGCATTTAATAACCATAACAAATTATTATTTAAGTACAAAACTAAATTAATTACTAACTAACCTTGTAACATCTGTACTTTAAATATAAATAACCTTACCAATACCAAAAAATACGCTGTTACATAGATTTATAAATATCTCCTTACCATTCTGCAATTCATGACAAGAAAATGTAGTGGATGCAAATTTTGTTTGTATCTTAAAAGTAAAGAAGGACTAAGTAAACGTTCTTAATTTGAAAAAAAATTATTAAAACATAGAAAACATGTTTAAATTAAACATTTGCTTTAAGTGTAAAATTAAAGTGAACAATGTCAGTTCACAAATCTTATCTTAAGAATGTTAAATCGTGTATAATTTAACAAAACATGATTCTTTAGTGAGTGTTGCTAACAGAGAGATTATTTTATATATCTGTACTTGTTACATAAATAAGAAATGTTCATAGCTTACATTCTATCTTCTACATCAGAGATTGTTTAGATAATTTATTTTATATTTAATTGTGTCCAGATTTAGAGCCGAATTTAGGAATTTTTTTAAAAGATTGATAATTCTCGAAAAAACTTATTTATTGCCCATTTACAATTAATTATAATGCTGAGTAATAATAATAAATTATTTAAGTAAACAAAGTTGTAGTTACAATTATGGAAACTGGACACTATTTGGGTAGTTATAGTTCTTTCAGTGTGTTTGGACTAACACATGTTGCTCTATTTATTGGATTAGGCCGAACATTTGCAGGTAAACAAATTTAGAGCAAATAACAAGAGTAATGTATGAAACAATTTAAGTAATTAAGAAGTCTATAAAGAAAAACTTCACATTTTATAATTTGTGGTAATAACAGAATATTTTCAAAAGCGGAGTTGTCAACCTAAAATTATTTTAAGGAACAAATTCATTGCCTAAGAAATGCCTACTTGATGTTTTTAGAGTGTTTTTGTTTATTGCGCTTTTAATTTAAAAAGACCTTAAATTTTTTCTTCTTAAATGTTTTTTCTTCTTTCAAAGTAAGTAAATTGTAATTACTATTCTACAGTGAAAACTAAAAAAAACAAATTAATTTTAAAACTAATTCAAATAATAAACGATTTAAGAAAATAATGATAATGGTTAATTGCAGGCAGTATAGCTTAAAAATCACTTAACTTTTCAATGTCAGAAGGGGAAAGAAAATATCAAAAGTTGTATATTAACCTATTTAACATATTACATTGTGTAGGCTGAATCTGTATGTTAGATGTGAAGATTACTCATCCATTCCTTTTAAAAATGTTCTGTTAAAGTACACAGTATCTTTTTAAAAAAGTACAACTAACAAAATTCATCCTATACTAGGAATCACAAGACTCCTAATTTCGTAAAAAAAGTTTTCCCCTTTACGTATGGAGAACTGATTTGACACATATCATAAAAAATACAATGTTTCAACCAAGTAGTGAACCACAAACAAATTTTCAAAATATGAACCCTTATGTCAGCAAAATTAAATTATGGAAAATAAAATCAATACAACTATTCTACAATCAACATTTTCTAGTGGAATGGTTTTCGGTAAATCATATTTAAAATTGTGGAAAGAGTTTAAAATGTTAATTTCTTTAATTTATCAAGTGTTGCTTCTACACTTAAAAACATTATTTATATCCTTATAAATAAAACTGAGAATCTGTGTGTGTGTGTGTGGGTCGCCGTACGGACAAATTATAGAGAGTTAAGCCATGAAATTTTCAGGAAATGTTCCTTAGGTAATGTAGTTTTGCACCTATGTCTTAGTTTTTTGTATTTCCTCTAGGGCTTTGACCCACGGGCACCCAAAAAAATGCAATGTTAATCTTATGGAGTGAAAAAGACGTAAAAATCAAAACATTTGTCTGCTATTAAACTAACACAGCTGTGGTATATACTGTTTATTTTAATTCACTGCCATCTAAATTAGACATATGGGTTAAACTGCATTATAAATAAAACATAACGTATGTTTTTATAAGGTACCATTGGGGGTTGGCGTGCGGAGCACGCAGGGGTCTCCCCTAGTAGTCAATAATTTTAAACATCATTTAATCTCATATGTTTAACAACTATATTTATAATTTCCTTCTTATTTTACTAACTTTAGTAAACTTCCTTCAATCTGGCATCTACAGTACAAAATGCATGATATTCGAGCGCCACTTTCAAATTAAAAAAAAAAAATTATAACTAAACAAGCAATTGCATCTTATGCAATCCGAAGACATGAGCAGTAGATATTAGCTTGGAAGTTGGTATGTAACAGCAAACGTCGAAAGGGGCTATCCTATGCCATCATATATATTTGAGAGCCACCTGCTCGTCAATGTGGCTTTCTTTACGTTTCACGTTCAGGTTCTGCCATTTCAATAAGTTTTAAAAATTATAATCAACTTACACAATTGTACGAAGTGTGTTTTAGTGTTGTTTGCAAGATTGTAATGACTAAAGTGATTCCTAAAATAGTGGGTATTAAACCCTTTTACCCGGATTCATAATTGGCACCAAGTGCCTCCTACCAGACCTCTTAAATGGCCAAACTTGTCACTTATATTCCATGTATGGATCCACTATAGTAATTATTAAATGGTTTTGGCTCTGTAAAATTTAATCTATCGGACCATTTTACTGAAGTATTAGTATTATGATTATTACTACGTCTTTTAGGGAAACATAACCTTTTAACCGGTTGAGGAACACCACCTTGGCCTATTTCTCCTTCTTCTTCTGATTTATCCAGTTCCACTTCAAAATCACTTGCACCTGAACTGTAACTATCACTAGAATCGTAATTTAAATCAGAAACATAACTTTCTCCTAGTATTTCTTCAATTTCACTTTCAATCACAACGTTCTGTCCAACTGCCATGTTTTACGTGACTGTTGGTAGACAAAAGTTGTGTTACAGCTGATTCTACACACAGATCGAAAAAAATCCTACACAGCTGAAAGAAATGACAACTGTTATACAACATACCGTAAAATGTTCTCTGCACATGTTTCTGAAGTTCGTTTTAAAATATTCTAACAGATGGCAAAGTTATACGCATTTAAAGTATTACTACCGAAACAGGGGAAGTGAAAAAATATAGTACTACGAATTACTACGGAATCTGGGGGAAAGGGTTAAAGTAAATGTTTTAAAAATAAAACTTCTAACACCTACTTTGTATCAGCCGTTTTGCTTGTCGTCTCATATGTACTCATTTTAATTTTGTGGATTGGTTGGTTTTACTATATATGTACTTTACATAATCATTTTCTCTGGTTAAGAAAAAAAAATTTGTATTATCAATTTTTGTTTAGTTTTAATTTCTCCATTTCTCTCCTTATTTCTCACTATTATTCTGTAATCCAGAATAGTTTATAGTATGGCATGCTTGAAACGCTAATGTGCCAGATTAAAAGAATTTTACTATACTGATGAAAATTTGAAGAAAACACTTCAATTTAGTTATATTAAACCTATTTTTAACATTAAGATATATGAAATGTAAATATATTTCTTTGAAGTAATGGTAACTATTATATTTTCTCATTATAATTTGTAAGTCCAAAATCATAAATTTCATTTATATTTGAATTGAATGTATTTAAGATGACATTCCAATTACAAATCCAGACCACATTGTTGATGAAGATGAAGTACGAAGATTTGGAATTTATCACTCGCTGCAATCTATTCTTGATATCCTTCAAAGTGATCAGGTAATGTAGTGTTTCATCACAAGAGAAAGTAAAAACGAAACTTATCAAAAGATTTAAAAATTGCAATATTAAAATTAAACTTAGTAAACATTTTATTCATGAAATTTTTGAATTTTAAAGTTAAATAAAAACAAATTTACCATTTCAATATAGAAATACTCTCTGTACAGAGTTATTATTAGTACATAATAATAACAATATGTAAAAACTTATTAAATATTCTGTTACATTATTTGAAAATTTTACTGTCATTAATCAAACATTACAAAGCAGGAAGTATTTAAGCCGATTCAATCCCAAGGGAGCAGAATCAACAGAAGACCTCCCCATTCTTTTATGTGGTACTTGGCAGGGCAGTGACCAGTAACAATACCTACAAGCTTTAGAGCTATTAACGCAGATGAACATTAGTGCCTGAATGTGTTCCAATTTGAGGAGCATTGTTCCAGTTTAAGGAAAACATTTTCTCTGTCCAGATTTCAACAATATTCCTTATGCAGCTCTTGGGCCACCCACAAAAAGAATCAGGGCCAATGAAGACCTTTTTTTACAAACTCTAGCAAGGTGATAAGCCACCTTACTCTTGATGCCCACATGTCCAGGCACCAATTTCTTTAACTCTAGCTAAAGTCTTAACTTTGAAGCAATACCAAACTGCCTTGATTGAAATGTGAATGGTTCCAGCGCCTTTAAGCCTGCTTGGATACAGAAAGGATATCAATCATAGATCACATAGTTCCTCTTTTAAGGATTTCAATGGAGTCAGAGTCCAATAGCAACAACCTCCGATTAAAAATCGATGGAAAGGAGCCCATAGGTTTAGATAGGAAATAGATTCCTGCTTTAACTGCATTATCTGTTTATTTTAAAACACTTAACATCATATACATAACACTTCATCCCAACACACTTTTAATGAGACATAACTGTTTAAATTAAACAAATAGACTAATTTCATTACAACACACATTCAAAATTATGAAATTCTACTTTAGATAATTCTAGCTGTACCCGAGACTTTTTCCAACTGCAATAACGCCCAAAATTAATTAAAGCAAAACTATCTAACTTTTTTGAATTTTTGACATCACGTTGGAGAAATAAATGTCAAATATGAAAGTTGTAGAGAATTAAATTTCCAATCGCCAAGATGGTCTCAGTTTTTTCCTAAAACCTGGCGATGAAAAGTTACAGCTGTTTAAAAAGACGCTAAACCAAAACTTGTAAGAAAAACACACACTTTTTGTGTTATAACTCCTAAACTATGCAACCTGCAGAATCAGCTCATTGGCCATTTGAAAGAACTCGGTAAGCTGAATCCAATGAGTATCTCAAATTGAATATAGGTGATACCAGTCTAAAGTTATAAGCAAAAATGTGTCTAAAAGAGGGTGAAACACTAATGACGTAACAAATAGGTGAAACTACAATAGTAAGTTGACAGGCATCGCTATAGGCTCACTACTATAAAGTATTCTCTCTGAAGTCTTGCTAAATAATTTCAAAAACAAGGACATATGGTCCAATTCTAACAAATTTAGTAGCAAAATAGTATTTTACCATATACAGGTTGATGACACCATACTATTAAACAATGCCAGTGACAAACAACTAAGCTTAATAAAAAATTATTTAAATAACATTTACTATAAACTTAAATTTACACTATAAACCAAAACGAATAGACACCATATCCTAAGAAGAAACCTAAATTTGCTGCAAAATATATTAATAATCAACTGGCACCGACCAAACCATTAATTCAACTTCGCACCATCTGCTAAACCAGAAAACAGAACACAGCCTGGTCCACTGACTTTTATCTGTTCGTAAAAAACCAGACTATGACCACGAACTCAATGTCATCAAGCACATTGCCTCGATTAACGATTACAGTAGTACTCTGATCGACAATCTAATCAACACAATTAATACTAGTAAACAAAAACAGAAATACATCTCTACAGAATATGAATCAATGCTTAACAAAACCCTGCACAACGAAATGTCTAAAAACAACATCAAAATAACATTTAAAACTTCCAACAAACTGGAATGCCTACTCAATAGTCACAATTACACAAGACCAGGCTTAGCTAAAAAACCAGGAATTTACCATCTTTCTTATAATGATTGCCCGAGTTTTTATAAAGACTGAAAAGGCCAGCCTTTCATAAAAAGGTTCAAGAATCACCTACCTAAGAGCACACACGATCTAAACTCAAGTCCAACTTTGCCAAGCACTTAATAACTAACCTCCATGGCTACAGTGATTTCAATACTTACTTCTTGAGTGTGTATCAGATGATGCCAACTACACGGTGACTCTCATAAGCAAAGGCAGCAAGTCGCTAAAAGGTACTGTCTATTAGTATTTTGTTGAGGGTGCATTCAATATTACCATAAACCTCTTATATTTATGTAAAAAAAGCCATTATATAGACTCACGAGATGAGTTCGGTACAGGGCCTCCAAAATCAACAAACAATATCTATTGAATGACAAGGTGTTGTCTTAATTGACGTAGAGAACAAAAAAGCGCTTTCCGTTTGATAACCGGCACACGGTCATCCACCAATTCCAACAAGCAGCCAAACTTAATTTCATTGGTCAGCTTACCTTCATCCGGCCGGGCCACATATGTTTATATAACATTTTTATTTTGTGTTTTGTACATTGTAATTGTGACAAATGGTTTAGGTAAAATAACTTTATTCGCGTTTTTAAGTGTAATTTATGTAACCGGAGATGGGGTAACCCAAAACCGCGGTCGTAACAACAAATAAATTATGATTGGATGACAGTGACCAGGTAACATATACCTATTTAACATTTCTTATACAATTTTGATATATGTATAGATAAGAACCAGATAATGTAAATAAAAAATGTAATTAGTCTCTAGAAATAAAAGTTAAAATCAAAAACAAAAAATTAAGAGGAACAATAAGGAAGGCAGGAATGAAAAAAGACACCATTAGCATATTTGGTAGTCTGCAAACTAGATAGTTTTAAATACAATAAATCATAAGTAAATAGTTTACTATAAGAAGATAACAATCTACAATCATTAACAAAGAAGACCCTTGTAATTAATTATATAAACATTTTATTAAGTTAAATGAGGCCTACATACTACGGTGAACATTAATTATTAATCACCTTAGAAACTAGTAAAACACATTTTTTTTAAATATCTAGGATAATCTATCATTACATTAATTTGCAGTACTAGTTTTTAAATACAATTAATTATTAAGTTGGTTCATAATATTCTTTCTGGTGTTAAATATTCATATCGTAAAACACATTGCCTATTGATTGTTTTAAAGCTTTTCTTAGCTCACCCACTGTCTAGGTATCAAATATGAAAATAACAAAATTTAAAATACCATAACCACCCAAGTTTTATGAGTATTGTGTCAGATATTGCTACTTTGATGACTAAAATGACCCAAAACAAAGATAACCATATATTCTGAGTGAGTGTTACTTCTGAATATTTTCAAAAGATACTACATTTTTCTAGAAACCAGTTTTTTTGGAAATAGTTTAGTGAAATCTTAAAATAGATTTATGTCTACATTACATTTTTTACACTATCGTTATGAATGGAAGTGCAAATAAGAATTTTGTTCTTCTAGTTTAAAGATGTTGCGGAAGCGAACGAGCTGTACCACACATACATAAACGATTGTAGCAATGGGAATGAATCTACTGTACCAACCAATAAGACCGGACTTTGGCCGCTTGTTGTAATAGAAGGAGTTCAAACATCAGGTAAGGCGAATATAAATAATAAACATTATTGTTTTAAATAACTTTGTTGCACTGGAAACTGAGACTTGTTAATTTTAAACTGTAGTAACTCAGTAACGGCTGCGTTTAGAGATACCAAAGAACAAAAGTTTCATAAAATAATATGTTCTACCAAAAAATGCAATAAAAATACAGTGTTTGTATTTAAAAAATTAAAGAAGGCCATATTGGAAAAATGGTGAAGATTAAAAATATATTAACACCAAATTTTAATATACGTACAAATACAAGGAAGGTTTTCTATTTAATTATTTAAAGTTTTTCGAGAAACTGATAGTTTCCGAGATCGCAATGGTGACCATCTTGAGTTGATCTCTTTGTAGA
Source organism: Philaenus spumarius (assembly GCA_018207615.1). Lineage (NCBI taxonomy): Eukaryota > Metazoa > Arthropoda > Insecta > Hemiptera > Aphrophoridae > Philaenus > Philaenus spumarius. The sequence continues at coordinate 1,078,011 of JAGFPH010000096.1, forward strand.
GCATGTTCACTGTCAATGTGAATCCATATATAATATAAATTTCGATGTAAAGTATATGTTTTAGCACTTCCCGGGCTTTTGACGGTTATATCCGTTCATGATTTTTTTATTTTCCGGATAATAGACTGATATACCGTAGATTTTATCAGTTCATGAGACGGAATATAAAACGGTTTAGAAAGATTTTTTTGGTTATTAAATGTAGCCACAGTGAATTCATTCATCCTATTCAAGCTAGTGAAGGACAAAAATAATAGAAAATCAATTAGTCACGCAGTACAGATTATGGTACATAGACGACCGAAGGACCGAGAGAAAATCAGTTCAGAGGTAAGATGGTGATCTTCATCTGATGGGAAAATTCGAGAAGGGCTCTGGCAAGCGTAATCTGTGCTCAAAGAAGAAGGTAAGAAAAGATACCGTGTAGGCTCCTATTGCAAAACATGTGTTGATCAGCTGTTCCTTCATCCAGATGTGTGGTTTGAACTGCAACATATACAAGGAGACTATTTCTAAGCAACAATTACAAGATTCACAATTTGTATTCAAATAAACAACTTTTACTGTAAACTTAATTAGGATATATCCATCTTTCCTAAAATACTGTACGGATATATCCATATAACCTTTATCGGCTATAAATTATACAAAAAAATATCACCAGTTTTTTTACTTTATGTGGTTTATGTTTATAGTAAAACAGGAAACAGAATTTCAAACTGAATTAAATTTTTGTATAATACATGTTATACAGAGAATAAAACTTAGCCTGTGAAAGGTTAATAAAAAAATGTAATATTTCAACAGGAAAACTTTCTGCGAGTAAGAGAATAGCAGAAACATTGATGGGCACTCTACTAACTACTCCACCTGACTGTCTGTATCATCTCAGGTCTTCATTTGAAAGATTTAATGGAACACTTCGTGGTATTTACTACTCCCTATGTAACTACGCGCTGGCTCACAGTATACTGAGGCTGTTACCACATTCAGCGGTTATTGTCAACAGGTAAGTCTATACTAGTATTTAAGTAGCTAAAGACTGTGTCCTAAAACTTCCTCATTTCTATAATTATACCCAGACATTTTTAAAGATTTTTGTAAACATATTTTTGAATATATTCGCATGCAATTTGAAAATCACTATTTTCTATGGAATATTAAAATATAAATGGCATTGAAAACATCTATAAACAGACTGTTTTTTTTTTTTTTTATTCTTGTAGTTTATTATTCTCTAACGCTACTTATTCTTGCCCTCGATGTCTAAATAAGGTTTGCTTCAAAATGGACATAAAGTTGGATGACATAACACACTCCAACTTATGTTAACCATAAGTGTGTGTACTTTCCTAGTCCAGTGTAGAACTACGACACACTGAGATAAAAGTAAATATTGTGTATACATGATTGTTTGCCTCCTGAACTGTAATTAGTAATAAACTAGGTTACATACTTTGCGTACCGTCAACAGTTCTGTCCTTTAATTATCGACGACCGGTTTCGGAAGCTTACTCTATAAGAAAAATAAAACACAAATAACAAAAAGCACACCTAACATTAAATACAACAACACATGTCCAACATTAATAAATAAAAAACATATAACACACGACACACTCCAAGCATGCTGGCCAGCTGATCGTCCGGAACTAACCTCCACGTGATTGCTACCTCTACCCTATCCCCACTTGTATGCTGCTTATCTTACTCCCCGGGCTCGGTGTATTTATGCGGTTAATAGCGCTGAACAACACGTTAGAATTATATATTAATTTCTCGTTGAGGGTGTTGTCGGCGTCGTATTTAAATACATTGTATATGTGCATTTCCCCCAAACTTTACATAAAAGGAGACTTTCGGCATTTGTGTAGAATATCTATGTTGGTATTGATATCTACAACGTTCTGAAAATTTTGTACGAGGTGCTCGGCAAACTTAGATTTTTATACAAGTGGGGGTAGGGTAAAGGTAGCAATCATGTGGAGGTTAGTTCCCGACGATAAGCTGGCCAGCATGCTTGAAGTGTGTCGTGTGTTATATGTTTTTTATTTATTAATGTTGGACATGTGTTGTTGTATTAATGTTAGGTGTGCTTTTTGTTATTTGTGTTTTATTTTTCTTATAGAGTAAGCTTCCGAAACCGGTCGTCGCTAATTAAAGGACAGAACTGTTGACGATACGCAAGGTATGTAACCTAGTTTATTGAATATTGTGAGTTTTACAGTATACAGATACAGTGTAGAACCTCGACTTGGAAGAATAAAAATTAGTAAAAAAAGGTGCTTTGTAAAGCGTGAGTAGCCGAGGTTAAAGGTTGCAGTGCTTATTTGAATTGAGTAATATCAGGGCACCAAACCTCTTTTACATGTGCAGCTATCAGATAAACAGACTACTGTTACAAAGTGACATGAGTGTTCTTTTATTGTATTATATTTGGATGCTTTTGTTAGAAGTAGAATCATGTTGGTTGGTGTCACAAGTGTATTATTTGTTGCACAGTTGCAATTTAAGACCAACAACTGAGCTATACAAGTAAAACTGAGTGGGGACGGAGGTACTAAATTCAAAACAAGAGATTTTGGAAGGTTCTTTTTGGGCTGTGTTTTATGCAATCATTATTTTTGTATTTTGCAAATACATCATTGAAAAAAAAACAAAAAGAAAACATTACAAATGACCTCGTTCACACTTCTAACGTTATTGTTTCAGCACCACAGTGAAGGGTTTTTGGGTGGTGAGTTATTGCACAGTCATTTTTTGTTGATTGCCGGTCGGTCCATCTCTCCCTCAACCGTCTACTTAGAAAAAGTAACTAAGCTTAGGTTAGGCTTGTTGATATTGCATAGCTTATGTCTTACGTTACACAGCGTACCTCTCGTGCAAAGCATTTATAAGGGGTTTTGATTATGTTATGTTATAGTAAGTTCTAGAGTGAGACCATAACAATGTTCCTGACAAATAACTCAAAGACACCAAAAAGAAAAACTAATACTTTTTTATTGTTGTTAAAAGTAAAGTAGCTAAACATGCAGTAAGTAAAAATGAATCTGAAAAATGTGTTCATTCCTGTCCTGTAGATGAATTAAACAAAAATATTTTGCCCGGGTTGGATATTTCTATTTCTAAAATTGACCAAGATAATAGTGTGTGTTAGTGATGATACAAATGACAATACTGCAAGTAGATTAAGCGTCCCCTGCAATAGCAGCTTATTGACAAGTTCAAGATGTACCAGATTTTAATTTATTTCCATGGGACATTTCTGAAACCAGTAATTTGTAAATATATCCTAAATCTCAAATTGATAATAAGGTTAAGTAAGAAATTCTTTTAACAAAAACTATAATGAAGGTTTGTCTGGTTACAAATTTTCTGTAAGCAAGAAGTATTTTGCATGAGATTGCTTCAATATTCTTGGTTATCCAAATGTGAATGGCTGACTTATTATGCCTATTATTTTCCCATTGTCAAAAATAGTTTTACATTGTATTTAATTTACATCTAATTTTTACTAAGTGAAATGTTATTTCTTAAATTTTTCTAAGATAAGACTAATTAAAATTATTTTGAAAACAAAACAGTCGAATAGCTTGTTATTGTTTTATGTGATAAAATATAAACAAAACAGTTTGTTAAAAACAAGTTGATTTGGAAATCTAAAAGCGTTTCATCAAAATCATTGCTCAGCCCCACCCCCTCAAAAAAAAAATCTGCCTAAATGGAGATTGGAGCAAGAAGGCTGATCTGATCGACTGGAGCCAAAACAGAATAAGGTGAAGCCATGATTTGTAAATTTTAAGGAATGATTGTGTTTTTATTAAATTTGGGTTAAAATCAATTTCTGCCAGTTAATGTATTGGGAGAATTATTTATTTGAAAAGAATTCATATTTGGGGAGTAGATATTTAAACTCAGATTTGCCCGTAGTGTAAGGTATAATATTTACATTAAGGTTTATTATTATTATTATACACAGTGTTAAATGTAAGTACACGATTTCAATAAAAAATGTGTTTATATCAATTGGTGGTCTTAATTTGAATATACGTTTGTTTTACTCCCACTGTGAATAATAATAAGAGCCAAGCAAGTTGTGTTATTGATAATAAAAGATCCCAACATAATATTACTAAACTATATCATAAATGACTACCGCCTTTCATTTATTATTAGAAAATAGGAGTACAAAACTAATAAATGTAATGTTTAGTGCATTTAATTTTCAGATATTGGCATAGTCAGGCTGCGTTTGCTCTAGCTTTGGCCGAAGCAGAAGGCTATAAAATTTCTCCACTGTCAAACCTATACTTATGGCCTAGCGATCTACTCGTTCCGGACAAAGTATTCTTCTTACAGTACTCTCATAGTCGGCCTAGAAACATGCAGTCAGTTGTTAGAACAATGAGCAGAAAGTTTAGGGACAGGTTGGTTTTAGCAAATTGATATTATAAACAGAAAAACTGTGTGTATATATGTTTGTTTCAGTGTTTGGCATAATCTAAGAAATTACTGAACATATTTTTTTTTAAACTTTCACTGGTGGATATTTAAACTTTTCTGATTAACATAGGGTGATCAGTATTTTATAAAATTTGCACATTTAGTAACTGTGACAACAAACACATTTTTTCCATCTTCATTTACCGGAAAACACGAGCATTTTATTAATTTTCATAAATGAATTAATTCAACATACACAAAGACACATTACCACAAAAGTTCAACAGTTAATTCACAACACACCACTAAAACTAGTTAACTAAATACAAAAGATAATGAATGAGCAGGATATCATTATCCAGCATCATCTGAATGCAAATCTGCAGGCAAAACTTCTAACAGGCATGCTTTAATTTTTCACACTAAAAAAGAAGGTGCTTGATGGCAGGAAATTTACAACTGTATGGACAATGTGGAATTCAACAGTTCACATCATAAATCCATAGGTTAACATTGAATGGCTGGTGCGTAGACGAGAAACCACCATTTTCTCTCAATGGCTTCGAGATATCCACAGACAGACATTATCTGTAATCTCTCGGAGTTGTGGCGGGCCTATCACTGCAGATCCGGCTAACAAGTCCCCTACAGATGGTGTATCTCAAAGACTGTTAAAACACTTGCTTAAACAAGTACAATGCCATGATGTAACCATTATTGAGAGCCTGAAGAGAATCAACCTTAAAGAAGTAATTTATTGGTTGGATGAATTATGGAATGAGGTTAAACCATTAACGGTATAGAAATGCTGGAAAAACATCAGCCGAAAAAGTTATGCTTCTGACCTTTCTGAAAAAAGGCACGCTTAAGGTAACAAACTAGATTTGCCACTAAGCCGTTTTTAAAAATAAAACTCTGCTGAAACAATCCCGGAGAGTGACGGAAACGATGGGATGAAACTTTCTGATGAGACAGTTGCGAATTTAGTGTTGCAAATTAATCAGAGTGCAATGAAGATGACGATACATCACCTGATGTGGAACTGGAACCCAGAGTCAGTCACATTGGTGGATTGAGCGCTAACACAAATTAACAGGAATAATATCTATAATAATTTTAACTAAGAACAAATTGCAAGGCTGTAAAAGTATTCTGTAATAAAAACAACCAAAATTCTAAATGTTTTCTAAAATATTCCGTCTTTTTCAAAATAATATCATCATTTACAAAATTTATAAATTATCTCCCACTATCCCTTGAATAGAATTAGTAATAAAATCTACTAAAGTTTCTTAATTTATTACACTATAGAAGGATATGT